>OX465289.1:9775000-9932500 GCA_949987695.1 Merzomyia westermanni | reverse complement strand
AATTTGCAAAGGCGGACAGGTACAATTTTAAGATAGCCTTTAGGTAGCTAGCTTACTCACTGCCAATACATTTTAGCATCAGAACGGAGATATCGTCAGGGAAAAAGGACTTCGAGCCCTTAACTTTTCTGATGGCTCTACTCTGTGATGGTTATAGCAGAGACAATTGAAGACTTGTCATTAGGTCTGTATGGTATTCTATTGGCCGGCATAAACCGAGACCGAATCGATGAATTTGAAGAACGCTCGTTAACCTTCCTATACGTCAGACGAAATGGAGAGAACCGCAAAGGCGCTCATCGAAAATTTGTTGAAGTTGATACAGGTACAGTGCTTCAGTGGGAAAAATGTACAAAAAGGCCACTTGCATCGGGAACTAAAACTAAAAAATTCCTGACTTAGGCAAGGTTTTTCAGTCGTTGGTTAAGCTCAGTTTAAACTAAGTTTGCGTAAACTCGGCATAAATTTAAACTCCAGTTAAACTGCAGAGCGGTTTTTCAGTGAGAGTTTAAGGCCACGTTTAAGATTTGCTTTTTATACGGCAACATTGGTTTTTTTGTTATCTAGATACGGCAACTATGACAGTTGGTTACATATTCAACGCCATTGCTAAATGAAAAACCGCTGTGAACAAAAAAAAAAACAAATACGCCGTGTACAAGTTAAATAAAATATTTAAATATAAATAAATTAAAAATGTCCAGAAGCAAGAATTTCAGTTTAATGTTTCACAACAAAAACAATCAAATATGCAAACAGCTGATAGGTTATCTAGAGTTTAACCCTGCCAGATTGGCTGCTTAAACTCCGTTTAAACTTCGTTTAAGGTTGACTGAAAAACTGCATAACAAGTTTAAGCTTAGTTTAACTGACAAATTGAGTTGAACTTGCAATGAAAAACTGGGCCTTAAAGATTTATCTCTAATTTTCTAAGACTTCTACACTGTGCTCTTCCGCATTGTAGTCTAGTAGCCGGCGCCCGATTGTCTTTCATGCACAATTTTCTCAACGAAACGCCCGATATCATCAATATTTAAGTTATACAAAAATTGATGAAACAGCAAATTACAGAGTCCTTGCAAAAATATTTTTTCCCCACATAAAGCAAAGTGGGATATTAGCCACATGCGCGCGTGTTGGTATGCGTAAAAGTATATTTTATTACATAAATAAATATGAATGTGCAGAGATTTTGCTGTTTGTTATCATTGGCTCTGCATTTAATGCAAAAAACAACTTCAAGAGAAAAATGAAAAAAAGAGGAACAAGAAAAGTACCAAAATATTATTAAAAAGCGCAATATATATTTTTACAAGGCTTCTCTAAATGTATGGTTGTACGCAAGTAAGTACGCAACGACACGCCCGGCAAAAAGGACATTCACAGCATCGAACGGCGTCACGTGACCTCGTTTCAAGAGTTCAAATGAATTGTCGAATATAAAGTTTTACAACGAAAGCGACAAGGACATTGTTGTGTGCGTGCTTGCGGACGCAGAAACACACACACACAAATATATATATTTGTATATATGTATGTTTGTATGTGTGTTTGCAAACAAAACATTTTCATTTCACATTCACAAATGTGAGTTAATATGTCTGTCAGTTGAGAAAGTACACATGCACTAAGTGTTTGGATACACCCTCCTACAGTAAAACTAGAACTTTCCGACTGAGGTGAAACTAATCCAAAAAATACCAAACTTGTGCCAGCAAAAATTCAAGGTTTTTGAAAATAATCAGGTATATAAAGCTGAAAATAGAATTTTTTTTAAACTAGACTCCCGTGGTTGTGGCAGGCTTCGCCATGCACCCAAATGAAGCCAGTATATACGGCAGCAACGAAAACTTGTGGTTTATATATTGAAAAAAAAAAAAAATCCATAAGTATATCAATGAAAAAAACATTTAATTCCAAGTGGTAATTACTAAGCGATGAGCGCACAAACACACATACAGATAAACAGGAAGATATTAAACTAATTTTTCCTGTGAACTATGTTACTCCAGTTAAGACGTAATATCTATTATGGACGTACAACGGCTTGTTGTAATTCCCCTGTATTTATAAGCAAAATTCGAGCTAACTTTCATTGCCAACGGGAATAAAAATTTTCTATGAGGTAAAATGAGTGCTTAACTTTAAATTGGATCTCTAAAAATAATTCGGTGTGAATTGTATTCAATTTTACAAAGCGGTTTTCAAGTGATGCGCGTACAAATTTTCAGACAGATATGCTTACGTTCTAGAAAGCTTTGTTTTCACATGGTATTCTTAGAAAGTGAGTTGTCGGATTAGTACGACATGGTGCTAATATATAGATATTTATATATTATTGAGGATACCATTGTGACCACAGGGCTATTGTAACCTCAACTTGGCTTGATAGAGTTGCATTATTGTGGGCAATTGCGTCGCATGGCAGGAGGATGTGCTCTGGCCTTATAAGACAATAGGGACATGTGTCGTCCGCCTTTATTCCTAATTTGTGTACATGGCTCTTGAGTATGCAATGACCTGTAAGGATACTAGTTAGCATTCTTAAATTACCTTTTGATAGGTTCATGATCGCTCTGTATCGAGATGTATTATATCCCCCCAGCAGCAACCTTGACTGCCGAAGAGTTGGCACATTTCGCCAGTATTTCTCTCTTTCCCCTTCCTCTGCTTTCCTCAGTACTTCCTGCATTGCTTGGGAAGCCACTGGCGGTATTGGTTCTGGCGCAACAGGCACTGTACCTGCTTCATTCTTTGCTCGGCTGTCCGCCTGCTTATGCCCTTCCAACCCTGTGTTACTAGGAACTCACGCCAGTAGAACGCTGTTCTGGGTTGCTATATAGTTCAGATTTTCTACACACTCGCGGAGAAGCGCTGACTTTAACCCGATGATATTGCTTTGAGTGAGCCTAGACTGTCGCTTATAATGGCAATGCGGTAGTTGCTATATCAGCATTGCAGGTTTAGCTCGGCGCATATTTTCGCTTGAGAAATACTCAGGTAGGCCCCCAGCTCTGGGGCCGAAATTTACGAGAGTTTTCAAGCCATCAGTGTACCACACAAGTGAGTGGGAGTGCTATAGTATCTATTCTGGTCTCCCGCCAGGCTAGCTTGTCTCACAGTTTTATTCTAGATATTTATTCGAAGATAATTTGTTTAAGACTGTAATCCCCTAGTCGTTGAGGGATTGTTATCGGGTTCCAACAAAGGAATGCCAGTTTCAGTATAATTACATTTGGTCAGTCACTTGCCGTTTCCTACATAAATGCGCCAACTACTACAACATCAATAACTTGCTAGTTGTTCATGGATGGCACAAAACTTGACCGGAAGGTGGCAGTGCATCTATATCTTTTCATCGGATCTCTGTCTAGAGATCTCCTTTTGCTTGCCCAACCATCGCAAGTTACCCCAAGCAGAAATATTACCAATTTGATTTTAAGAAACAGGATTTTTCATTTCCCAGACTTCTAGGCCGAACTAAAGGCCTGAAACTCGCAGTCAATCATTGAATCGCAACTACAAAACCAATGGAAAGGTATGACCCGTTTATTGTTTCCGGTATTGATTTCCTAAGTGCGAAGACGAATACCAAAAATAGGGCAAATATGCACTAGAAAGGGGTTGACGCGTAGCAGATATCTAGGCTATCCTAAACAAAATGTTCAGCATGTCAGCTAAGGAGAAGATGATCGGTTTCCTTCGAATGTGTTACTTGGAATAAATCCTATAGCTAAATATATATGTTGACTCCATCGGTATACAGGGTAGGGCATCAGAACGGGTCCACTTGTGTCCTGAGTGTCCCGTTGACAACCTTTTCCTAAAATTCAACCCAGCTCTCTCAACCTAATTTAATCATGATATATGATGCTGTAAAAACTGCATTGCATTAGAGTGCAAGCAAATATCCGGATTGCACGGAACTGGACTCAAGACCTGTAAAATATAAACACGAATTTCGCAACCGCAGTGTTCTCACTGTTGATGTTTGACCTCTTTCGAACTAGTTTAATTAAAGTCAGATAAGTGTGGTTGCAAGCTAGTACGCTTCCTGACTAGTTTGAAGTTTGATTGTAAGGCACCAGTTGTGCGAAAGTGAAGTTAAGTGAAGCAGTGCCAGTGTGTATGTGCGTGTATGCGTGTAGGGCGCCACCGTGACGCCATTTTTACAGCACTTTCATTGGCAGCCGTTGCAGACACAGCAGCAACAGTAGCTTCCAGATTCAAATATATACAAATGTATTTTTGCTTACATAAATTGACCAGAGTTCGAAAATAATAAATTTGACGCATTATTCCGTATTTGACGAACACAAACACTACTTTACAAGACTCGAATCCTTCTTTCAGATACTATTTTTAATTCGCAGTATTATTCTGTCCAAATACAGTAACCACTATAGTGACCACAAAAGGCCGAATGCAAAAAATGCTTTCAGTTAACATTTCCATTAATTTATTTTTTCTTTTTCTTTATCATTGGTTCTTCTTTTTTCTTTATGTCTTTCTTTTTCTGTTTTATACCTTTTTTTTCTTTCTTTGCTTTTCTTTGATTTCTTCTTTTCGTTTTTTTTCTTTATCTCTTTATTTTTTCTTTTATCCTTTTGTTTTTATTGTTCTTTTCCTTTCGTTCTTTCCCTGTTTCTCTTTTCTCATTTTTTATTTCTTAGTTTTATTAATTTTTTTGATTCTCCTCTTTCTTTCTATTTCTAATTTAATTTTCCCTTTTCTTTTCTTGGTTTAGTTCTACTTTTTGTTTTCATTTTTCTTTACAATTTTTTTCTTTCTCTCCTTATATTGTTTTAATTTCCTTTTTTTTCATTTTCTGCTTTTTCAAGCTCTTGTTCTTTTCAGTCGTCGTTTTATTTTATTTTCTCTTATTTTATTTTTTTCTCCCTAGTTTTATTTTTCGGAGTTTTTTTCTCTCATCTGTTTGTTTTTATTGTGCCTTTCTTTTCGTTCTTATTTCCCTGTTCCGTTTTTTAATTCGTTTTTCGTGTTTATTTTTCTTTATGTTTTATTAAATCTTTTTCTTCCCCTCTTTCTTTCTATTTAAAATTGTATTTTCCCTTTTTTCCTTTTGGTTTCTTGGTTTACTTTTACTTTTTGTTTTAATTTTTCTTTATCCTTCCTTTCTCTTTCTTTCCTCATATTAAATTTCTTTGTTTTTTTTATTTCTTTTTTATGTGCCTTTTTCAAGCTCTTGTTCTGTTCAGTCCTCCTTTTATTTTATTTTATTTTTTTTGTTTTTTTATATCCTCAAATTTTTTATTTCTTCCTATTCGCAATTTTGTTTTTCTTTTTCTTCGTGTGAAACCTATATTTTGTTAAATTTTTTTTGTTTCTCTTTTTCTTTTTTCTTCTATTTAATTAATTTTCTCTAGTCGTATTTTCTAAGTAGAATATCCTTCCTCTTTTTCCCTTTTTGTTTTCTTCTATTTTTCTTGAACGTATTTTTTTCTGTCCGTTTTATTTATCCTTTTTATTTTAAACTTTTTTTTATTTATTTTTGTAGTCTTTTTTTCAGTTTCTTGTCCCTTTTTTTTTTTTACTTTTGTACACCCTCTGTTTTTAGTCCCTTTTCTTTTTATTTTCCTTAATAATTTTTTCTTTCTATTTTCTGCTTTTTGTTTTTACTTTTCTTTTTGTGTTTTTTTTTGTTTTATATTTTTAGTTTTCTGTTACTTTTTATTCTTCCTTTTCTTTTTGTTTGCTGTTTTCCTTCTACTTTTGCACTTTCCTTTTTTTCTACTAAACATTTTTTTTTACTTTCATTTTTCCTCTTAGTTTTCTTGAATTTGTTTCCTTTTTTTATTACTTTGTCCTTTTCCTTTTTTTATTTTTCCATTCGTCGCTCTCTCTAAAGTTTGCAGTAACAACATTGTTGCTGCTACTATTTTGCTTTTTTTATATCTTTTTACATTACTATCATTGTTTTTGTAGTCACTTTCCTCTTTGTCATTACCTCACCCACACCCATAAACCATGCCAAACCTAATCACTAGTTTGTAACAATGAGCCGCCAGCAGCCAACTTCCAGCAACTAACAACCAACAATAAGCAGCAAGTTGTCACGGAGTGCTGTGGCAATAAAATATATTTCATGGATTTGTATTTGACTTTGGTCTATACCACAAAACGCACTTTCACCCGCACTCACACCACCGACACTGTCACTGCCATTGAGACAGACAAATGAATGCGTTGTGTGCTTGGCAACTTGAAGGCGACTACCAAATGGTTGGTCCATACGACTTGTTGGCGCCGTAACATTTTTAAAATTGGGAACACGAAAAAAGTTGCTTCCTTGTTGGTGTATGAGTGTGTGTGTGTGTAATTAAATGTGCGTACTTACTGGAACATTTCGAGAGTTTCGCATGGCATCACTTCACTGTTTTGTATTTTTGTTGGAAATACCACTAAGTACTAAAATCTACAAGCAAAATCTAAAAAACGATTAAATGATATATTTTTTGTTTAAAAATATGTTTTACCTATTCTTTTTGTGGTGGATATATGCAATCATCTGTATGTTACTGGAGCAGTAGATTTTCAACGACTGTTTAGTCTGAAACACGTTTCTTCACATATCTTTAGCAATTAATTTTTTTTTCTGAATATAATTGAGATAATATTTGAGATATGAGAGTTTTTGAAAAAGTTTCTTTTTGCATCATTTCTGTTAGTCTTTGTTTTTTTAAGATGTTTGAATATTTAGCGTTGGTGCTTTTCTCGTTTTAACCTATTCGAAGCGACTAAACATTTGAGTGGCCTTTTGCAGTGTCTTGTCCTTTAGGGATTTGTGTGTTCGCGAAAACATCACAAAAAATGTCATTTTGATGCTTAGGGGTTATGGGACTTAAGCTGAAGCTGTGGGTTAATTTTATTGAACTTCTCTTATCGTTTGAATATATCGAATATATATGCGCAGTTCGCCGAACCCCAAAAGAAGTCCTAGGGATTTCATATTTGGAACTTGTTATAGGGTAAGAATTTCTATAACGGATCACCTAAAATATGGGTTCGCAAACTTTTTTTTTGGTAACGCTCCCTGGACTATCAATAACGTTTTCATGGATTTTTCCCCTTGAGCTTTTTAGTTAAACCCAATTGTACACTCATCATACATTGCATGTGTGTTATATGTGCAAAGCCTTATGAATTTATTCCAATTACCAGAATTTTTTTTTCGAAATTTGATATTGAATATATCTTCTGTTAAAGATTGGGACTACAGCAAGATTGGGAGTAGCAACTAAAAAAAAAATTACCATTCCATAAAAATGGTTTCTCGGCACCTTACAAATTTCATCTTTACTAGTAGTCGTAGTAGACTTCGATAAACAAAGAAGAGAGATGGTCCAAAGAACTTCTCGACTGGCCCATCTCTTTTTTTTTTTGATTTTTCTGGCTTGTTGCCCCCTTACTGGTATAAAATAAAGGGAAAAGTGCAAACGCTTCCCACTCCCTTGACATCTCTCTAGGCTCGCCGTGGGGGTCGTGTCCCACTGGTTGGGAACTCCTGATTGAAAATGTTGACATTCCAAATACCAATGCTCTTAGATTTAAAAGCTTTTCAGGAGCTCAATTTTTAACTTCTTTAAAATTGATTTCTAATGTATCTGTTTTTTTAAATCGTCGCCAAACCCCTTTCAAGAGAGTTGTTCCAGAGTAAGTTTTCGCACAAAAAAAGAAAAAATATGCAAAATAATACTCTATAAGATATGCCATTGAAAAAGAAATGGCCCGCCATATGGATGCCAGATATTTAGACTTCAACACAGAAAGCGTTCAAGTTATAATAAAGAACGCCATTAATTCAACCTATAAAGCTCAGAACATCGAATTTGAACACGACTATGTTCGGAAAATGCGAAGAATAATCAAAAATTAGAGTGTCGTCTTCATTTAATTCCTTAAAAAAACAAAAAAAAAATTAGCTTGTTCCGAGAGTCTACAAAAGACCGATCCATATATCAAAACAATCAGTAGGAAAAGAGGAGTTCTTTGAGCTATTGTCCATTCTTCCGTCCGACTGTGTCATCAACACAATAACATGAAAATTTAGATATTTCATCAAATTGGAAAATGGATATCGAAATCGGACTGCAACCACACCCATTTTTTGGATATTAAAAGTTCGTTGACATTAACAGCGTAAAGAATTTTTCCAACAAAATGTATAGTTCGCTTTCATATATACTTTGACTTCATTACTCATTTGTTCTTAAAATTAAAATAAATATTTTGTTTGATTATTGTTTTGATAAATTTCTTTTATTCTACACACTTTATCTTCGACACTTACTGACGTACATAGTATGTACATTGTGTAAACTCAATTCATCTTAGGTTTCTACACATCCTTCTAATAATTTTTTTTTTAAGTTCACTTTAAAGTTTTTCCTACATTTTGCCATTTGTAGATGTGGATTTGTTAGTTGTTGTTATTGAAACCATTGAGCCATTTCCAAGGATTATTTTCTTAGTTTGCTTATTTCGGCACTCATACACATGTACAGATCCCTACAAAAAATCGTGGGAATGAGCTCTATAGAGAGTGATCCGCGATCAATACCTTACGTCTATAGTGGGCTACAATTGATCCCAACTATTTCGTAATAGGCATAGTTGGGATAAGTCGACTTTAATTTCTGTAGCCTACTTTTGGGTGTTGAAAGTAAACTTGTGCGACCGTACCCGTAGGGGAACAAAGGAAATCTGTCCGATACTACCCTTTTTGGCATAAAAGGGATCAATTAGTCTCTTCATAGGACATGCTCAAACAAAAGAGATCACTTCAACTCTTACAAAGAGATTAAAACTGGCACTGTTCGCATGCTCCTTTGCAACTCATCCTAGACTAGTCGCTTTTTTTTTTGCAGGGATATTTTTAACATGATGATATCCTACGAGACACAAATTTTCAGTTTTGGCACAGACGTGTATACCAGTCTAGTTCAAAATGTACAAACAAATATTAGTTCAATAATGGTAAGCGAAAATTTCTTAAATGTCCCCGGGCACAATGGTTAAGAAATTCACTTGCATGTGCTAGTTCACAGGCGCGATATCTGATGCCATAAACAGGACTATGAAGATAAAGAACTCTACTCGGATTCTTCCAAATCTTGATATTTCAAAGGCCTACTTAACTTCAAATATTTAAGTTTAGTTCTTTTCGGACTAGTTCGATGCCAATCAAAAATTTCTAGTTGTATGCTCGTATGTGCACTGACTAGTTTTATGCTTGAATGTAAGGACTTTACATTCTTGAACTTTTCTGGTTTTACACATTATTAGCAGCTTTGAGTTTAACTAGAGTGAAAATAGCATCGTTTGTACTAAAAAAAGAAAATATTTTATTTCAATGCTTTTTCTTTTCTTGTGCGTCCATTTTCTTCTTTTTTTCTTTAGCCGTGGTGTGAAAGGTGTGTAGTTACATAAAACTTTGATTTACTTTTTTATTGGTTTTTTTTTGTGTAAATACGTAGAAGTTTTAAATTGTGAATTAATCTCTTAATGAATTTTAAACTTAATCGAGTTATGGAGCTGAGAAAATATACTTTTTGAATACGTAGCACTTGTTCGCAATAGTGATACTCTAATGTAATTTTATACTTACATTATGTTGAGTGTTAAAACAGGCTCCTAAATAGTCAAGGTTCTAAATGATTTCAAGGCTGGAATGGAGTGTTCCACAGGAAGTTCAGTTTTAGCTGCTCTAGCTTCTTCTATTGTGACAGAAATCGCACGACAGCACGTCGACTTCGGTCGTCGGGATGGTTCCGTGTGTTCCTTCCTAATCCCAGTTTTCAGGAAAATAAAATTCTGGTATAGCGTCCTAAACGCAACTACTTTCCATGTTATACATTCTGGGGCATTACTTTTATCACCCAACATTTTTTGTTACACACCATGTCATTTATTTTTCAATGCCGCTTTCTCTAGTGGAATTATCATACGCTTTTCTATTCGACAGTTATCGTCCCAACTCAAAGGGCGCATGGGGAATTATAGCAAAGTACCAATGTTAAATCCGAATCAGTAGTCCAAATTAATGGAATGGAAGCTTCTTAATATCTCTAATACCCATAGTGGTAAGAAATGAGTACTGGGCGTATGAGAAAAATTGTGTGCAGACGTATTGTGGAATTTACTTTGATTTTATGTTCAGATATTTGTTCAAAAATACAAAAAAAAAAAATTTTTGTTAGTTTGACGAGCTCAAGACCAAAGGAGAATAATTATTATTCAATTATTTCTTTTTTTTTTTAGTGGATGGTTTTTTAAATTTTTCCAAAATAACAATTAAATAATAATTATTATCAATTGGTCTTGAGCTCGTCAAACTAATAAAATATGTAAAACCAATAAGAAGAAAAAATTGTTTTTTTTTTCTTAAAGTTATATTGATATATTTTTTGGAAAGACGAAAAAAATGTTGTAAAATTTTAACGTCTGGTATTAACTTCTGAGGTCTATAACTGCCATTTTAGACTATGCCTCTTGCTCTTACTGTGCCATACGCATGCCAATCATATGTGTATATGTTTGTATATGGAAAAAGTATACCGGTAGACATTAGGCGACTCAATGCAGACACAATGACTACGGAATATACATATATTAATTCAAATGAGGTGCGTGTTTACATTAGACTAGGTCAATTTATTAACCGATATCGCGCGATCGATTCTTCGAAAGGTTTTGGGCTTAGGAAAAAAAGTTCCACTACGCATACCCAAAAAAATTATTTTCGAGCCTGCGAAATTTAATTTTTTTGACTTATTCGACTTTGATTTTTAAGGTTTTTTTATGACCTACTAAAAGAATTTTCATTTGATTTTAAAATTTTCATGTATACCCTGTCCGACCCAAAAATGTCCGCTAAAAACGTTGGCGATAACAGTTTTTTGAAAAAAAAAAATATTTTTTGGGTTTTGGGGAGTGTTTTGGTCAAAAAATTTACCCTTTCGCCATTTTTTTTAAAGGTTTTTTCAGCATACATGCAAAAATATTTCCTGCCCCACTTAAAATTATGCGTTTTTGCATTTATGCTGAAAAAAAACCCTTAAAAAAGTGGCGAAAGGGTAAATTTTTTGACCAAAACACTCCCCAAAACCCAAAAAATATTTTTTTTTTTTCAAAAAACTGTTATCGCCAACGTTTTTAGCGGACATTTGTGGGTCGGACAGGGTATACATGAAAATTTTAAAATCAAATGAAAATTCTTTTAGTAGGTCATAAAAAAAACCTTAAAAATCAAAGTCGAAAAAAGTCAAAAAAATGAAATTTCGCAGGCTCGAAAATTATTTTTTTGGGTATGCGTAGTGGAGCTTTTTTTTCCTGAGCCCAAAACCTATCGAAAAATCGATGGCGCGATATCGGTTTACTTTCGTCCATACAAAACGACCCACCCTAGTATATATACTAACTACAGTGGCTCACAGTCCAAATGAGCCATCATAAAAATAACAATTTTCACCAGGACTTAATTCTTTTAAATAATTTCGATAACTAGGTATGAAAGTGTGCCTAAAAATACAATAGAAATACTGCAAATTAAGGCTTAGGACTTCGTAAAAAATTCAGAACCATTGGACGAATTTTTATCAAAATTTTAAACTTTTTACCTAGAATGTTTAGATTTTTTTCAAGTATGCAGCCTTAGGCCGCTAAAAGAATTACATGATTTTAGAGAATTTTTTTTCTAGTCCACCTGCTCATTTTCTTTCATACAAATTTCTAAGTGCAGCTGTTTTTATATGAAAGCAAATACTTTTAAGCACACTTTCATACACGGCTAAAAATTTGCGCTTGAATTTTAAACCATTCGTCGGTTTGAGCAATTTTTTTTACCTTTTTTGTAATAAATTCCAAACCCTTCAATTAGCTACACCAATTTTAAATTTCTTGAATTTTCTGTAAATTTTTTCAACTCATTGAATTTTTCTCTCATCAGCAGTGGTGCTCAAATTATTTTATGTGGAAGGGAAAATCTCAATACATGTACAAAAATATGTGTACAATGAGATTCTCTTTTTGAAATTGAGTAAGCACAAAAAAAAAAATTTCGAAAATGTTTTGGATATGTCGCAAAAAAAAAAACAAATTTTTCTAAATAACGAGTCCGGTTCCAAGCATGATCAGTCCAGGCCGTTCTAGGTTACATAAAGTTAGTGGATACCACTAATTAGGAATTTAGTTGTTTTTTAATTACGGAGATTCTTTCTGCTAATTTTAGCTATGTAACTCAAGCAGCACAATTTCGGAAATTATAACAAAAGTGGGTGTGCGGAGATTCTCGTGAAGATATTTAGTATCGGTAACAAACTAAATTTCAAACAATTTTATACCTATAAAGGTCTTAGTTAAAGCTGTTCAAGGACCCTTTGCAAGTTAAATTCGGAACTATCAGAGATTTTGATAAAATATTTCATGCACATATAAAATATAGGCGTGGTAACTTCTCGATTCCACACATTTTAACAAAATTTTCTATGCCAACTGAAATTAGTATACCAATTTTGATTCTATATTCATTTAAACACTACCTATTGAAAAAAGCTGGTATTTTTTTGGTACATCAACGAATAGTCAATGCTAATATCTTTCGACTTTTCTGTGACCAGAAGTCTACGGCAGCGATCAGCTATGTTTCGGACCGTTTTAGGCTCAAATTTTTAGCCGTGTAAGAAATTATCGAAAGTATTAAAAAGAAGTAATTCTTGCTGAATTTTGAAATTTTTATGGTGACTCATTTGTACTGTGAGCCACTGTACATAAGTAGGACATAATACATGAGCCAATATTTTAGAGCAACAGAAGCGATATTTTTAAAATGTGTGTAACTGTGACTTTAACCGAAGGAAATTACGTGAGGAGGCTATCCCAATTTTTATTTTCCTTAAGGTTGGTTTTTGATCTATAGAATCAAAAATTTCTGGTTGTATGCTCGTATCCGAAAGTATTACCGGACTTTTTTGGGATCATTACCGGAGTTTTGGGATCATTTCACGATTCTTTTAGGGACTTTTCCGGCATCATTTAAGAATCATTTCGGTATTTTTTTGGGACTTTATTGGGGTCATTTTCGCACTTTTTCGGTATCATTCCGTCATCGGAACTTTTTCGGGATAATTTTATGATCAAAGGGGGTTTGGCATCATTTTGGGATTATTTAAGTGTCATTTCGGTATGGTTTTCGGGACTTTTTCTCGACCATTTCGGACATTTTCAGGATCGTTTCAGCATTAGAGGTTCATTTCGGAACTATTGCGTGATCATTGCAAGATCAGTTCGGGAGTATTTTCGGAACTTTTTAACTGCTATCACGTGTATAGTGCTACACGCGGTTTTTCTTTTTCAAACATTTACAGGTTACTTCAAAAATCGAATGTGAACTTTCGCTCGCTAGATACCATCCAAAATTGTGAGTGCTTATAATTTTTACTGGCTAATTTTTGTGTTGCTTTTAATTCAAAAATGTTTTTAGGAGAGCAGAACAAGTTCTATCTAACATCGAAATTATGAATAAAAAACTGCCAATATTTTCTTTTTTTTTAAATCTATTTGATTCAAAGAATACGAAGGACACGCGTCGCTATTGACTACTACAACTTTCAACTGCAGCGGACTTCGCCTGTTTCGGTGCCAGATTTAAGAATGAAATAAATGTCAGCCGAGAAATTCAATTTAGAATCACTCTTTCCAACAAGTACACCTTTAACTTGAATAGGCAATTCAGAAGTTAAGTTCGTTCTTGTCTTGTTCTATAATGGAAATGGCTCTTGGACTATTCGACAGAAAAGTTCTCCCGAAAACGTATGGGCCTTCCTATGCTGACATAAATGAAAGTAAGTGTAATGATGAAAGCTGACGGGTCGTCGTGCAGATAAGGCAATAGTGCATCGTGTTAAAGTCCAACTACTTCAAATGCTCCTGGCCAGAGGCTGTTTCCATAGGCGGCCGAATGTTTGGTGGAATAATGAGAAAAAAAAAATTTGCGAGCTGGATATTCGCACGGTGCCATTGTTGACAGCTATTTTTAAATTTGTATATTTTTCAGACTTTGTTGTTTCCGAATCAGTTGCGTTCACAGAATATGTGCGTGCTGCTTAACAATTGGCGTTTTTAGTACATTTTCGTGTTCTACCAACATTAAACGATAATACAATCTTAAATCTATAGCGCCGCGAAGTATGCAATAAATTTACTTCCACACATGGTTTTGTATGAATGAGTAGTCTAATTAAGTAAAAGCCCTCTAATATACGTATACAAATTTGTTGTTGCTTTATAATTTCTTTATTTTTATTACGCGGTATTGTTAATGCATGACGACACAACCTACAATTATGTCATCGATGTTACGTTCCATGTTGCCTCTAATAACGTCGTCACTGCGTTCTGACCTTCAAAAGGGGGGTAGAAAGGCCAGAAAGGAAATAAAGTAGTATTTACAACCAAAAGTCAGAAAAAAAGTAGGCAGAAGCATGAATTAAAAAGCAAGGTTAATGTGGAAATGGCAAACGGAAACGGTTATAAATGTTGAAATGTAGATTTTTATGTTATAACAAACGCAAATAACGTAAATGAGCCAGCAGGTGAGCTAAAGTCGATGCCGTATACCTGCACAATCAAGCATATTAAAGGAAGTAAAATTAAGGTGTGCCAAGTGAGTTCTGGTAACACGAAGGTTCTTATCAAAACATAATTGAATTAAAGAAAAAGAAGCAAGGAAAGTGCTGTCTTCGGCTTTGTCGAAGGCTTTCTACCTTTCATAAATACGCATCACGGTTTTAAGTGTCCAATCCCTACTTAGAGCAAGAACAAACTCTGCAAAATTTGACGGTCTTACCCTTCTGATTTAAAGATACATACATACAAACCCCGTTTATCGGGAAAAATGTGTTGCATGGGGGCTATACGATATATTGGCCCAATCTTGATGATTTTCTCTACAAACATTACACATCTGTAGCCTAAACTTCATTTATCGGAACAATCGATTGTATGGAAGCTATATGATTTATTGGTTCGATCTGGCTGATTTTCACTAGTCATAACTATGTATATAATATGTACCAAACCTGCAAAATTTTAGCTATTCAATTTGTAAGATTAATCATCAAATATCAATTTTTTGGAACAATCGATTATATGCGATATTGTTGGTATCGACAAATGATTAATATATTACAAAATGGCGGACCCATGCCAAATTTCAGCAAGATATCTCAAAAACTGGGGACTAGTTTGCGTTCAAACGGACAATTGGACAGACGGACGAGCAGACGGACATGTCTAAATCGACTTAGCGCATCGCCCTTCTCATTTCATTTCGCTATACTTTTTGGTAGGGCTATCTCTTCTTTTTCTCATACTTACAAACATCGAACCAAAGTTAAAATACCATTTTTTGTTCATGAAAGGTATAATAAAAGTCTATACGTCATCGTCATTCCAAACATTAACAAAAGCGAAGTATTTTTTGTGGTTTTTTATATTTTTTTTTTCCTCACATTCAAAATAAACACATTGAAAACATATTTTCTCAAGCTTATGAGCTCCTCAAACATTGTCGAAGCATTCATAATCTAACAGTTTGAAATGAGTCCCCAATGTGTGGTAAATGCGAGCCACATAAATATGATCATGTAGGTGTATTTTATGACTCAGGTGTGATCAAACTTATGAGCCACTCGTCCATTTAACATAGCAGCTTTGGAACAAATATTCATACATATTTCGGTTTGGAAGATTATTTTTTTTTAATAGAAATTTAATTACATTTGCCATTTGCATTGTTCTACCTTCATTTCCATGGATTGACTCATAGATATTTCCTACGTATGGAGAAGAGTCCCTTGGGTTGTGTGTACATATGTACATATTTACAAACGATGCACATTTCACTGATTTCCTCGTATTCACAAAAATCGATTGGAAAAGATTTTTTTCAAATGAAAGTTCAGTTATCTTTCTTCAATTCTAGGCCGCCAATTCCAATTCCGAAAATGCGTAATTTAAGAGTCGAAAAGATGTTTTTATAAATTTTGTAAGTCATAAATGAGTTTAAAAATAATTCGTATATGAGTATTTTTTAGTGCAGTAATTGCCGATTATGAAAACATAAGGTGTCATATATGATTCTTATTCAAGCTCATATCATATATGAAATTATTATGAAATACCATCATACAATTTAGGACTCCTTTTTGACACATTTATGACTCCGATAGTTTGCTGGGTAACAAGCATTAAAATATCCCCACAAACATTCTTGGAGAGCTCATATTTTAGGAGTCCAATATAAGTCCTGAATATGTGAACAATATGAGGCTCAGAAATATGACCAAATATGAGTCTAGTATGACTCCAATGTGATCGAAATTGTAAGCCGTATGCCGAGAGCGTCAAGTACAGAGCAACTTAAGAAAAAATATTCATATCGTTAGTTTTTGAAAGAGAAGATTTTTTTTTTCTAACACATAGGAAATATAGAAAGATGGGTATTTCCAGGCTTTTCTCTCAAATATCTTTGAAAAAAATTTTCTTAAGCATAGCGCCAGACAATTCACATACCTCAATTCCTTAGAGTGTCTTTTAAGTGTTCAAAAAGGGCATATTGTAAAGAATATAAATCACTGGGACAAGCTTCATATATAAGTCTTTTTGTAGCCAATAAGTACCGATTATGAGACAAACAGTTGTCATATATGATTCCCATTCAACCTAATATGACACATGAAATTGGTCTCATATCGGACCACTATCGCAAAAAAGGTAAGACATTCATTTCGGACTTATAAATAAGCTCATAATGATATATGCTCCAAGTTAGGACTCCTTTCTGGTTCACTTATGACTCAGATAGTTTGTAGGGTTTCATTATATTTATTTTTTAGATAATATAAAAATCAAATTTACTTTAAATTGCCTCTCTGGGAAACTATTTTTTGAAATTTTGAAATACTAAACTATTATTCCAGTCTTCTTTTGTAAGCTTATTTTGAGATGAGCAATTTTTTCAGCTGAAAACACTTTTATTTAACTAACAAGCCCTTTGTGTCTCGTCACGTTCCCAACCTAAAGCTGATTCAAAAAGTGAAAAATTATTACTCTTGGCTTTGAACTCGTTTCATGAATACTTGAAAATATACAGGCCGTAAATCAACAAAAATTGTTGGTATAAAAAAGCAATAAAGCTGACTTTGGCAGTATTACGGGACAAAAGACAATTTTTCGATCAAATTAAACTTCTTTTCCAATCAATATAAAAAAATATAAAATATTAGTTTGATGAGCAAGCTCTGTAAAAAATCTATTTGAGTGCTCTCGTAGTGCACTCAACTCTCTCTTTTAAAATAGAGATGTTGCACGTATTGGCCATTATCGCCAGAGGATCGTTCTACTAGTTCCAGTTTTGCTCTCTTCATATGGGTTGAACTGTTCACATCTGTTTGAGCATGTCCCAGTTATGCTATACGTTGTGATTTTATGTTATGTTATGTTGTGTTATGTTATGCTATGTTATGTTATGTTATGTTATGTTATATCATGTTCTATTTTCGTGTGTTCGCTGCTTACCATGAGCTCAAATAATCCAGGTGTCATAGGCTTAAGCAACCAATTGCAAACTCTTGTAGCAGATGATACCTGGGAGACTGAGATTTTACCTGAGCTAAAAAAGTAATACAGTCGCGTTGCTCATACCTAAGTTGGTTTCGAACACGGGTCTGTTGTTGTTGTCGTTGTTAAGAGTGCTTCGCCCTGCCTAATGGGCACGATCACTCTAAATTGGTATCAGACTCTTCTAACGGAAGTCCGAGGAAACGCGCAGTTTCCACAGGGTTTGACCAGAGAGATGTAGGTGTTAGAAGAGTAGGTTCTATTGAACAGGAGGGGACATACAACATGCAGGGCATGTGTTTGGTACGGTGGGGTTCAGTCTGGAAAAGTAAGAGTTTAACCTATTACAATATCCAGAACGAAGTTGTGCTAGCATAACTCTAGTCTCCCTCGGAAGTACACGCTCCTCTTTAGCCAATTCAGGTCGTTGGATATTGATAACGGGATCCACAGGCCGAGATCTGAGGGATCTGTCTACGGACTCAGTGCGGAGGTCATTTAGAGCCCGCCTGTGGTTCCGCAGATCAAACGGCAAGGAAATATGTTGCCGGATCTCATCGTAGTGCTTGCGGAGATGTCTCCTTATATCTCTGGGGGGCGGAGCTTCATCCAATAAATGTCGATTTGGATGACTGGGTTTATGACAGTTCAGAAGAAACTGTCTACTCTTGATGGAGGTGAGACTCAGATGGCATAAGCAGACATCCCGTAGCAGTTCTAATGGCGGTGTTTTGTTAGGCTTGCTCTTTCCTCCAATTGGTGTCAGCAAGGTTGGGCGACCATATGGGCGCAGTATAGTCAATAACCGGTCGGCCAATAGCCTTATATGTAGCAAGCAATGTTTCTTTATCTTTTCCCCAAGTACTGCCGGCCAGTGACTTGAGGATCTTATTGCGGCTCTGTACCTTTGAAGCTACTGCAGTGGCATGACCAGCGAAGGTGAGGCCGTTGTCAAACGTCACACCCAAGGTCTCGAACCATAGAAATTAAACAAAAGGTGGGAGAGAACACCACCTTGCGGCACCCCTTGTTTTATTCTCCGTGGCCTAGATTTCTTTTTCCTGAATTTGACTGATGCCAGTCGACCACCTCTTAAGGCCGGCAGGAAGCGGTGTCTCTTCCAGATCTCGGAGGATTGTGGCATGGTTGACCGTGTCGAATGCATTTCATAGGTCAAGTGCCACGAGAACCGTCCTATGGTTTGGTGGGTGTTGATTCAAACCATAATTAATCTGCGTTGTAATGGCGTTCAAAGCGGATGTCGTGCTATGATTTTTGCGGGAACCATGTTGGTGATCGGCCAATTGCAGATTTGCAGTAAAGTAAGGAAGTAGAATTGTCTCTAGTAACTTTACGACAGGCGAAAGGAGGGATATCAGATGATAAGAATCTCCTTGGTTCGCCGGTTTCCCTGGTTTTAGTAGGGGAATTACAATCGCTTATTTCCATATCTCAGGTATGACGAAAGTGGCCTAGGTGTTTAATCATCTTCATGGCGATTCCGTCGGGTCCGATGGATTTGGAGGGTTTGCAACGGCGATCTTGTCATTGTATTTGGTCGGATTGGATAGGGCCTTGACAGTCGGCCATAATTTGTGCACGTAGTGAAAGGTACGAGGAGGTGGTTCTCCTGCCCCACGTGCAAGCTGGAACCAGGGGGGGCATTGGGGGCAGAGAAAGAAGGGACTGACGCTCGACAAAGCTCATATGTGGCCTATTCCGGAGGGGATAGGAGTGTTGAGCGGCTGTGCGAGATGAAGACGCTGGTGAGCGAGAGCGACAGTCGGGAGTGGGTGCGGCTGGGATTGCAGCAGTGCTGCTGGTCGTGTAAACAGAGCCACCATTGTGGCTGTTTGAAGTTGGAAGGGGCGGTGGGGGTGCGCTAGAGCGACGTGTACTGCGGGACGCCTTTAGGCGTGTACAGCATGGTGCCTCGAAAGTACCAAAGAAAGTACGGGGTCTGTGGATGGCAGGGTTAAGCCCTGAGCATCTAGATCTATGTAGCCATCTCTTAGACTTGGCGCATTGAACAGAATGCGACCGTTTAATATAAATTTTCTTCCAGCAGACGCAGCAGATCCAATCTCTTGATCCAAGGTTGGGTTCGACCCCAGCCCGTAACCAGAGACAATGGAGCAACCCCGCTGCAAGGGTTTGCTCCGAGGATGACAATTTGAGGGTGGGACGAGACAGATTAGACAGGGTTACACTGAAATAACAGCCCTTGGCCGGGTAAAAAAACCCGGGTCAATTCGGTACATAGAGCCGGCTGTTGTGGGAATGCGAACACGGATCTCCTTTCTACCAGGAAATCATTTTTATTATAACTAAATACCGTCTGGTACTCAAATAGATATCTGATTTTTATAAACCGTTTTTTTGTAGAAAGCGTTCAAAGTCAAAGCAAAACTGTCGAATCCTAACGACAATCACGAACAGCTGAAGAAAAATCTGGCATTGCTTATTTTCATTTATTTTAGTTGCAATAAGAAATACGTTTACACATGGCTTGTTTGTTTATTTGATTTATAATATTTACCTTCCAAGCATTTGTCATAATGAATGCAAAACTGGCGTATGATAGTGACACGTTGACATGACCTTTTATGTACTACTTCGCTAGTAAGTCATAGTTAGCTGGCACTTGAGTTATTTGCATATGCAATTGCATTCCATTTAGGCTAAAAATATCCTTTGCAAAATATTGTTTTACCTAACAATACCAGCTATCTATCATGCATGGTCTACGTACAAACAAATGAAAATTAGACAAAGGCAACTGCACTGTTTAACAAAAGTTACCCATAAAATGGGCTAATATTGTACTACAAAAGTGGAACAGTAAAATAAATTTTTTTTTGGGGTGCGAGATACTTTGGTATTTTTGAAAAAATGGACTTTTTAGGGATAATAGTTCTATGGGAACAGCTAAGAATCGGCGAAATAAAGTTTTTGAAATTTTCAGAAGAGCGGTTCGAATGGCAAATTTTTATATTGATTATTTTCTTGAAGAATTTATACAACTTTCCTTAACTTATATCGAGCTGTAGGCTTGGGTGAAATAGTCCTTTCATTGAACCTCAACTCTATTTAGTTGGGTTGTTATTGCAAGCCCATAAAAACTATAAACAGACATTGGCTGATTTGTTTTTCTTGAATAAAATCTTTACATTTTGCGAAAATGCGAAATTTGGGTGACAATATTTCTGAGTACGAAGAATACGATGTTGTCACTAAATCAATTTAGTCCTAGTACGACTAAGGCTGATTTTGCTTGTTGTCACAGATTTCGTTATAGTCTTTTTTGAGTTAGCTCAAAGAAAAGTTACTTCAAATTACTTTGTACATTTCATCAAACAATTTAGGTACAACTGGGAACCATCTTTTAAAAGTGGGCGTGGCCCTAGACCTATTTGACCCATAATCAGTAAAATTTATAAATTCAATATTTTCATAAAATTTCGTTACGACTAATCAATTTTTATTTGAGTTACGCAATTAATATTTTTGTGGAATAATTTACTATAAAATTACACTGACATTTTTCGAATTTTTTCGTCCACGGAAACTTGCATAAAGTTATTTTTCGTAAAGATATTGCCTATTATGTTCGTCTATGATGCGTTTAAAAATGTTTTAAATAAAGAGTAGTTTACGTCCATTTTCTGTAAGCCGAATATTGTTATGCTATCTCCAACAGTTTCGATTTTACCAATTTTAGCAATTTAGGTGTGCAAATAATTAGGCAGGTGTGCTCTTTTATACACTCATTGAAATGAGGGCTAAGGCCCTAAGTACTGGAAATATCTAACTTGTAAGATCACCTCCGACTTTACTTATAAATATTATAGTGCCTACACTTAGGCGTTTTATTTTGCATATATTCCGAACTCTAGTTATGACTTATGAAAACTATGAAGTAACCTCCTTCATTATTTTTCGAAATTTTTCTTTATAGAAAAAGTGGAGCCTGACTTTTGCTCTATTTTGGTCATTTTCATTAATTAACTGTTTTAGCTGCAGAACAGCTTTGTTCAAATTTCTGTAAATATATTAAGTTTCATTGTTTTTTATAGAATGCACGATAGGATGGATGGACGGACAGATATGGCTCGATCGATTTTTTTTTGATGCTGATAGTCTTAATAGAAGCAAGTTTACATCCATTTCGGTACGCTCATGTCGCTATGCCAGTCACAACTGAGCATAAAAATAAGATGCATAAAAATTCTAAAGTTTTACTTTGGCCATTTTTACTAGTTACCCTAATTTTAAAAGCAAATAAAGTTTTCAAGCTCAAATTACAGTTCGATTTGACATATAACTAACGATCCCTTTCTTCCAAGTTCCAGGTTAGTAAGCTGGTGTTTGTCTATTTCTAGTTCAATTATGTTGACCAATAAATTGAATTTGGGTCAAAATTTGCTTATAAAAGAAACATGCGTTTTATTGTGTGAATCAAGTTTCAATTTAATTTTTGTCTAATAAAATTTTCTTGCCTTCTACATTTCTACACTTCCATGGCGACCATCAAATTTTGCACAACAGCATAACTAATGCTTCTTCTAAGCTTCCTCTTAAATGAAATCGTATTTTCCTGCAGCCTTGCACATTCTAAAGAGCGTTTACAACAACGTAAAACGCAAAATGCACAACTACAAACATATTCACTTAGAACGTGATAAAAATCAAATTTTCTGTATGTACACAAATACAAAAATTGAGTGCACAATTCAGTGGAATAACAACAATAACAATGCACAAGTTTCAAACTACAATGAAGGATTTTGACTTTATGAATATGGCTGAGTGCAGTATGACGTAGCTAGCATCGGATTTTCGAAAAGGTACTTTCCAATTTCTGTGTGTGTGTTAGATCACGTCTGCTGCAAGTCCATGCTTTTTTCCTTTATTTGTTTGAAACACTTTCTGTGCACCAATTGCACTAAAAACGCATTACGCTGCTGAATGATTTTTCAATTTTCCTCTTAGCTGCTACTTTCGCATTCAACAAATTAAAAATATTTGCTCCAGGAGGTCTATAGTAGGTAGACTGGGCCAAACAATTTTTTTTTTTTTTTTTGATGTTAAATTTATTTTAGTTCAGAATACTCAAGACGGTAGTTTATTTGTTTTGTTTGTGTAATCTTTGTGGTTATAATTATGGAATGAAATACTAATATAACATAATATAAGATAAATATAAATAGAATAACACAAAATGGAATAAAATAAAATAAAATAAAATAAAATTAAACTAAACTAAAATAAAATAAAATAAAATTAAATAAAATAAAATAAAATAAAATAAAGTTAAATAAAATAAAATAAAATAAAATAAAATAAAATAAAATAAAATAAATTAAAATAAAATAAAATAAAATAAAATATAATAAAATAAAATAAAATAAAATAAAATAAAATAAAATAAAATAAAATAAAATAAAATAAAATAAAATAAAATAAAATAAAATAAAATAAAATAAATAAAATAAAATAAAATAAAATAATATAAAATAAAATATAACAAAATATAATTAACTAAAATAAAATAAAATAAAATAAAATAAAATAAAATGAAATAAAATAAAATAAAATAATATAAAATAAAATATAACAAAATAAAATAAAATAAAATAAAATAAAATAAAATAAAATAAAATAATATAAAATAAAATATAACAAAATATAATTAACTAAAATAAAATAAATAAAATAAAATGAAATAATTTTTGTTGTTGGTTTTATGGTCTGTTCATTTTTTCGAGGGAAATAGTGGCTGTTTTCGAAATAGTACTATAACTATAGCCTGTATATGTTTGTTGCTTTAAAATTTTCCTCTAATCAAAAATAATAATAATTAACTAAGAATTATTATCAACTGAATAAAACAAAATGATATAAAATAAAATAAAATAAAATAAAATAAAATTAAACTAAAATAAAATAAAATAAAATAAAATAAAATTAAATAAAATAAAATAAAATAAATTAAAATAAAATAAAATAAAATTGAAAAAAATTAAATTAAATTAAACTAAGATAAAATAAAATAAAATTAAATAAATTAAAATAAAATAAAATTAAATAAATTAAAATAAAATAAAATTAAATAAAAAATAAACTAAAATAAAATAAAATTAATTGAAATGAAATTATTAAAGAAAGGGAAGGAAAGAAAGTAAATTTTTTACAGGATACACATGTTTACACATCAAACTCCACGAGTATTGGGTACTCACACCTTTTTTTCAAATTAAGTTTGATATTTTTTCTTCAGAAAGGCTAAAAAATACTGTAAAAGTTTTAGATCTTAGTACTAATTTCCTGAGGTTTATCATTTCCCAAATTTTCAAAGTAATAACGTAAAATCAATGTTCAAAGCTTGATTACTCTGGAACGGCCCACCTCACGAAAATTTTAATTCACAACTTTTTTGTTGGTAAAACAATTTCCTACAAAACTGCATGCAGCTTAATTTTTTTACTTCAATAATTTTGCAATTTTAAAGCAAAATGAGATCAGCCCTAGAAAATCTAGACTAGCAATGGTAGACCTCTAGAAATTAGTGTTAAGATCTGTAACTTTTACAATGTTTTTTTTTCGCCATTCTATAAAATAATATCAACATAATTTTCAAAACAAAATAAAAACTTTTATTTGGCCCAGTATAATATTCTTGCCTCGTTAAGAATAGCGCGCAATATCGATGACAAATTTATGTTTGGCGGTAAAGTAGTCCCAAGGGCATAAATTACATGCATATAATGATGGTAAGAGCACAAAAATCACATGGATGATCGAGTAGATCTGACAGCCGCATGAGATATATTTAGAAAACGATAATATATAGCCGTTGTAGAGGTATATAGGTAGACCGATCAGAAAAGTTAGTATAAAACTCCAATTTAATATTTTAATGGTTTTGTCTCAAAAGTGGGCGGTGACACGTCCATCCAAGTCAATATAGCTAATAAATTCGACTATTTTAGCAGTAAACACAGCTAAATAGCAACAACAGCTGAGCAACAGCGATAGAGCAAGTAAATCGATCAATGGGATAAAATTATTAATCGGTTGCTCTAGCTGTTTTTGTAACGACATTTCATCCCGCCTACTCGGACTTTCCTTAGCCAGCAGTGCCATCAGTATCTTTAAGCGGAGGTACTACGATAATCCTATTTCCAATATTGTTGAACAGAAATTAGTTTATATAGTATATCAAAATAGTGTTAGAAAAGTCTGGTCCGTGGAACAGTTAAGAAAACATTGGGCCTAGCTTAGCACTGATTGCCAAAAAAGATTCTTTATTCCGTTGATCGTCTTAGGAAGCAACCATTGAGCCCCCTTCTGGTGGACAAGGCAGTTTCGCGACATGAAAATTAAACAATACAAATATAGTATACCTCTCTGCGATATCCCTTGTTTAATTCTACTTGATCAGGATATTTCATTGGCAAAGTTCACCGCTAACTGGCATTACTAAATTAATACTTAGTCCATCTCTTCAATTAAATTCATTGATTGCGCATTGGGATGTTAAAAATTATTAGATATAGAATCGTAGCTGACAAAAAACCATCGTTCTAATAGCCTAATGGTTAACAGAACATGCCCAAATTTTTCTGTTGAAGAAGTTTAGCAACTTCCGAAATGGATCTATAGGAAAATCTATGGCGGTGCTCTTTAAAATTTGCTTTTCTGTTCAAGTTATACACTTTTGATAATTAATAAACATCATTAAAATAATAAAAGGAATGATAACTTTCATAAAAGGGAAAATAATTATTCTTGGCCTTGAGTTCATATATGTTCATGAATACTTTAAATTTATATATATTTAGGATAATACACCTAATGTGTCCAATGCTTTCTACCTTGCAATAAAAAGTCAACACAGGAAACGATAAGTATGTTTCCTTCTAGCTTCGAGTCCAAGTATTCTCCACTACCAAGGGATTTCCTATCCATCCAGCTAAACGTCCAATGACATATGATCACACCTGATACCAAGTGAACTATAAAAAATGTATTGTTTTTGAAACAAATGGAAATCCTTACAATGCTTTCAAAATCTAATTCTATGTATTTATGTTTGTACTTTTTTGCACCATAAAACTACAACTTTAGTCATGTGAAATAATTCTCTGTGGCACGAAAACAAAGTTTTTACGTTTTTATGCTGTAAATTGATATGCTCAGGGTCATAAAAATATGACAATTGGGTATTCATAATTTTTTTATTTCCAAAAGGATTGCTTTTACATATTAAAATTTGCCAATACATACAAACTTAACTAGTTACGTGCAAATGTATCCAACAGTGGATATACGAATAAAGTTAGAAAAGTAAAAAAAGAGGAAACGGAATAAAAAATGACGTTTAACTCGCACAAATGATTGCAAATGGAACTTTCTACCAATACCAGGTCAATGCGCTTCAGTTGATATCAATATCCCTCTATATATGTAATACTGCATGTTCATATACGATATTTACACACAAACAAATGCAATAATATTCTCCTTGCGTTTGCTCTTATTTGTTGCACTTCTCGTTCTCATTTCAGTATGTTTCATAAATATTTCTTTCACAGCTGAGTAGTAGTAGTTGTTGGTACTGAACTACAGAAGAGTAAAATAGTAGTAAATGATGGTGGTCCAAGCCATAATAAGGTAGTAGTTTCGTTTTTCTAAGCTTTTAGTATATTTGGGGGAGTAAAATATAAATAACCTCAAAATCGCAGTGAAAATCGAATATGAGGGGCTGGTGACAGATACCAAATACATTCCAGCAAAAGGCTGCAGGGTCACAAAGGCTCCAAAAAATCTGGTGTGATCTGTTGACCTGTCGTATCTACATTTGTGCTCCGCTGCTTTCCTTGACGCATATATGAATGGCTTTAAGCATTTTTTGTATTCTGCCTTATAGAGTTGCAGTCTAATTTCGTAACCACCGAAGTAGGTGGCAACCTCACGTAACCGCGAAAAATTTCACGTCTATTGCAAGTATTTTTGTGGACTGAAAATTTACCAAATTTTATACACGAATTTTGTAAATTTCGTCTGCGTTTTCATTTTATTCTCTGTTGCGCATTTTTACATTTTGACAGGTTTTCCATGAACGGGTACATGAACTAGTACATTTCGAGTTGCGGTTCTATGTGAACTACATTACCGATGATCCTGTTTTTTTCACACAAGTGGTGGAATTCACTAACTTATAACGATGCGATTTTTCGAGAATTTAACTAAAGATGTTGTTGCCTGCATTATCGACTGGGCTATTCCCTAACTAAACTATAACGATTCGAGCTTAGGATTCCTCATCCTGCGACAAAACGTACGCTAAATACTCAAATTCCATTTGTTTATAACAATAATATTAATATAATAATTAATATAATAATATTATTTCTTTAAATTTCGCCAACAACCTCAAATTATGTATTGTTTATTTAGCGATACAATAAACAAATGTCGATATAAAATGGTTAGTGAATGCCGAAATCGTTATAGTCATCGTTAAGATAAAATTTTGATTGCGAATGTCGTAACACAAGTTAGTGGATTCCACCACAGAGTTACGGTTCTATGAATTGCATTACCAAGTGTAACTATTTTCGGTTAAATAATCCTCACTGACAAAATTACCGGTTACACTCAGAATCGATCAGTAAGAAACAAATTTCACTTCAATGGCGATAGTACTTTTGAGGACTGGAAGTGATATTTTTCTTATTTGAGAAATATAAATTGGCATGTAGAGCTGATATTTCTTTCCATCTATTTATATCCGTTTGGCATCAGAAATGACTGGCGAGTAGGGACACGATGGATGTTAAGTATCGATACACTACTCATTTCAATTATCACTGTACAAGTATCGGGTACCCGATTGTATCCAAATAAAAAGACTCCTAACAAAAGTATCGATACTAAATTTACAAGATAAATAGCAGTTCGATCAAGCAATGTAAACGGTGCACCCTAAAATAGGCGTGTTATATTCTACTTAAGTCTAGTTTCAGCTCTTTTTACAGAGAGCGGATTAAAAGTTGTATCAAATTGAACATAAGCTGATAATCTTTATTCACTGTTTGTATTTCAATGTGTATTTCCGCATGCACTTCACAGTTTTCAACTTTACTATTTTAAGTTGCATCGTAAAGGTCTTGTAATTTATTGCAAAAATATAGATCTGTGGTGGAATTCACTAACTTCTATAACGACATTCGCAATCGACATTTTATTCTAGCGATGACTACAACGAATCGTTATACCTAAGTTAGTGAATAGCACAGTCGATAATGCAGGCGACAAAAATTGTTGATTAAAAACTCGAAAAATCGCACCTTTATAATTTAGTGAATTCCACTACTGATTGAAATGAAATAACTAGTCGATGCCAAAAAATATAATTATAAAAGTATCGATAACAAAATATCGCCCTCGAAAGGCAAAAGTATCGATACGGTATCGTTCAAAATTCGTGTCCCTACTGGCGAGCTATTTTATTTATTTATTTATTTATTTATTTAAGCCAATCAGAATAGAAAATCTTACAGGCTAAGTAGAAATATGTGATAACAGTAGGCAAATTACTAGTATACATATATGGCTTACTTATAAAGAGGGTTTATAGTATTTAAAAAGCACTCTTTTGAACAAGAAAAATCTATTTCCAAATAATTAGTAATTCTATTAAACTCAATCAAGGATCTAGTAATAGGAGCATTGATTGCATAAAGAGCTTTGAAAAGACGAACGTTGAAGAACTCAAAGTTCCTAAGGGCTCTGACAGGAATATTTATGAAAATCCTCTCCAGGAGCATGGGGCAGTCAGTAGCACCACGAAAAACGTCAAAAATAAACGACAGAGACAAAATTATTCTCCTGTTCTGCAGTGACTTTAAATTGATCAATAGGCATCTAGACTCATAAGTCGGAATGGGTTCAGAAAAGCGTAAGGTGCGCAAAGCAAAGTATAAAAATACTTTCTGAATCCGTTCGATTCTTGCAATATGGCACTGATAATAAGGCGACCAAGTAAAACAGGCGTACTCAAGTTTAGAGCGCACAAACGCTGTATATAACAGCTTTAGCGTATAAGGGTCAGTAAACTCTGAGCTATGACGTCTAACAAAAGCAAGCATGGCATACGATTTCGAAATGCAAAGATTAATATGTTTTGCGAAGGTAAATTTGGAGTCAAAAGTTACTCCCAGATCTTTTATTTCACTAACCCTTGTAAGGGGCGAGTTTGATAAATGATATGAGGTTTCAATGACGTTAACGCGTTTAGAAAAAGTGATATGAACACATTTTTTTAAATTAAAAGTTAACCGATTGCTATTACACCATGCACTTAAATTATCCAAATCTAATTGCATCAGTTCAGAGCCATGGTGACTGTAAATGAGTGAATATATTTTTAAATCATCCGCATATAGTAAAAACTTTACTGTAGAAAAACAGGAGCGAATGTCATTAATAAACAATATGAAGAAAAGTGGTCCTAAGATGCTTCCCTGTGGAACACCAGAGCAGGCAACGAAAGGAGAAGACCTGACATTGTCCACAATGACCCTACAACTGCGATCTCGTAGAATGTTGAATCCATTTTAGAAACACTGAGTGGAAACCCATACAGGCAAGCTTATTGAGCAGGACTGCATGGGAAACCCGATCAAATGCTTTAGAAAAGTCCGTATAAACCGTGTCAACCTGACATCCAGACTGAAAAGCTGCGATGCAGTCATCAGAAAAAATAGCTAGGTTAGTCACAGTTGAACGTCCCGAAAGAAAGCCGTGTTGCTCTGGACACACGATATTCTTTTGGACGGTTAAGTCCCATTCAAGTCAGGCCGTAAATCAACAAAAATTGTTGGTATAAAAAAAAAGCAATAACAAAAACCAAGAGCACACGGAAAGGCAGTTCTGATGATAAAACAGAGCTGTCAAAGATCCATCATGATCACACTACTAACTGTCAAATGGCGGAAGTGGTTCATGCATATGGTAAAAAGATGAATAGAACTAGGAGTTTAGATGACATCAAAACCAGCGTATTGTTAGCTTAATGGTTAGCAATGCGTGCCAAAAAATTAACACATCTACTTTTCATATGCAATTTTTTTATTTGAGTTCACCTGGGAGACAGAGCACTTTCAACTGCACTCACCCCAAACCCCAACAAATTTATAAATATGCTGATACGGACACTGATACTTATACTCTTACTTGCACAAGAACCGGTTGAGAACTCTTGAAAACATTGATCAGGGCTCGAATCGCGGCAGTTGCAAGCGAGCGAGCGAACGCATAGAGTAAAATTTCGCAACGTGTCGAATTGGCAGATCGCCGCACTCGATACGTAACGAGTAGGAATTTTTTTGCAATAACATCTCTCTCGCTTCTCTGATTGACTTATAGGAAATGTAAGAAAAGCGAAAATAAACGGAAAAAAGAGATTTCTATTGAAATCGAAGGTTTATATTTAAATCTACTTTACATTTGTGAAGAAATTAATGAAATTAAATTTTTTCTGGTTTTAGAATGAACCCTGTGTAATTTTTTATTCAACCTGGTCAGATTCACATGAGAAGCATCACCAAATAGTAATAAGGTGCAGAGTTCAATCCTTTGGATTTACCTGAAGCAGCGCAAGAGAAAAATTTTGGTACCGATTAAATAAATAATAAACGTAAATCATTTATAGGTTTACCCTATCCACAATTAGGCATTCTATTATTGGCAAAGGCTTGATGCTGCATCATGAACTTACTCAGCTAATTTTTCTTGGCGCATGTTTATTTTGTTCACATTTGTCCTAAAATCATTAATTATGTCTATATTCGAATTAATAACAGAAAAAGTAACCTACATTTTAGCTATTCTCGTTATATTTTGGAATTTTTTCAAAATATTGGATCCAACTGGCTACAGCCCGATTGACAGCTAGCTAACGAATGACATTTCGCTCGATACGTATGAGCACTCGCTCGCTATCTAATGAAAACATTTCAAATTCTTGACAATTTCGCTCGCTAGCGAGTGCCGTGATTCGGGCCCAGGTATTGAGCTAGAATTACCACTGGCGCCAAGTGGTTTATATCTTGGTTAGTTCTGAATTTTCTGCAGGGCTTGTACAAGCACAGATAGACAAGTCCATTTCAAATCTGCATCATCGATTTCACTCGATTCTCGTTTTTTACTCTCATTCATGCCGTTTTGATTTGATTTTTCGTATTTTTCGCTGGTTCAGCGCTTATTCCCTCTGCTCTTGTAATTTTCATTATAGCATTAAGCATTTTTTGCTGTTGGTCAATTGCCACGAGATTGCTGCTACCTGACTCAATTCAGTTGATTTTTCTTATTTCTCTTTACAGCTGCAAAGTATGCAAATTGATTATTTTTCGACAACTCTTAACAAGAAGAGATAAGACTCAACATGCAGAAGTCTAAATTTTTTCAAATTAAAATTTTTATATTTGAAAACTTTTAACCAAAATATTATGTAAGTCCAACAAAAGCAAAACAAAATAATTTAGTACAAGCAATATGGCTCCAAAATTTCAAGGTCATTTTCTGTAAAGAAATAGTTTATTATTAGATGGAGAATATGTAGAGTTTTTTTTGTCATGAAATAAATACGAAATCCTCCTACACATGTTAAACATGAGCTTTTATTATTGTGCTATCTATCACCCGCTGTCTAAAGCAATTTTCTAAGGATAATATTATACATATATACTTGAATATGTACATATCTACACATGTAGATGTTAAATAAAAACTATAAAAAATTTTTAAGAGAAAGATTGCGTGTTGGTTCAACTCGCAGTAGAAGTGAAACTCCTTATTCGTCCAGTTAGCGTATTCAATGTGAACTTAATACCAATCTAGAGAAATGTTTCTTATTTGAAATTTCTACAACCGCATTTTGAGTGACTATTTATGTGTACGCATTCTAGATTAATAATGTTTCGGTGTTATGGATTTTTATTTATAAGTAGGTGACAATCCTACCTTTATACACATATTTCGATAAATTTGCCGATTGTTGTATTATTTACTCAGGTTGAAATATTAAAAAAATTTTAAATAATCAAAAAAAAAAAAATATCAAAAAAAATCAAAAAATAAAAATAAAAAATAATCAAAAAAAAAAAACAAAAAATTAAATTAAAAAATAATCAAAAAATGTTGTTTTGATTACTTTTGATTATTTTTGATTTAGTTTTTTGTAAAAGCACATAAATATACATATCAACAATACAGAAAAAAAATCAAAAATAATAAAAAAAAATTTAAAAATCTAACATAAATGAAATGTAATCAAAAGAATTTTTTCAGATTATTTTTGGTTTTTTTTGAGTTCTTTTAATTCTTTTATATATTTTTTTTTAATCGTAGTAAATTAATAACTGCCTTATCTTGAAAAATCAATAAAAAAATCATTACTAATTAAAAAAGACGTCTAATTAGTTGATAACTAATTACTAATAAAATTTTAAAGGTATGAGTGAAATGAATATGGGTTTCAGTTAAAATTTTCTTGGTGTACTTGTAAGGCGCTGTATGCAAGAAATATTTTCAATTCTTTCTTGAGCATGAAATGACATTAGCCAAGAAGTTGTGACATTTATTTGTGCATGCGATAGAAGAAAAGCACATATTTTGGCTTATTAAAATATACAAAAAAATAATGCATGAATTTACCTACGGTTGCTGTCACTTTTTTTGAAGAACTAAATGGAATTTAATTTATTTCTTGTCAAAACACGAGCTTCCTTGCTCGTTTTTATAAAAGCTTTAGAATATACTTATATATTTCTTTGGAACTATGTAAATTATTATTGGCCTTCAATTATTAAAATTTGTAAAAAGTGTTTGTTGAGCTCAAGGCCTTTTTTAAATTTAAATGCAATATTAAATGTTTTTTTTTGTATTTCTAATTTTATTTGCCGATATTTCGATCTCAATCTGAGATCAGCATCAGGAAACAATTGAGTATGTTTTACCGACTTTTACCGAAATATTTATTTTAAATCCAGCTGATAATTTGACAGATTTTTAGATAATTCAGTTAAAAATCTACTTACTTAACAGGTTCCCTATCCCATGAATCATACATGATTCACGTTAGCAATTCATGATTCGCAAAACGTGTAGCGTGAAAGCCTCTCGAGTACGTTCAAAAATCATATATGAACAAATTTTTTGTTTGTTTTTTTTTTTCAGAATTTTTATTCTAATATTATTTAAAAGCTCATACTTGCAAATGTTGTTCTACCATAATATAGAATCTTGCAAACAATAATTGAGTGCTGGACGCTTCCGCTACACTTTTATATGTTAAGCTGGTAACATTTTTCTGAGAGAGAACTTCATATACCCTCTTTTTGGTGCTCACAGTAGTCAGATAATCAAGTATGGGATAGATATCGTTTAACTACTTCTGACTCATGCGGGATCACAATCAAAGCATTATCTCAAGTTCACTCTAAAACGTTTTAATTTCACTTAACCCGCTCGCTTCTAATATAGTCTAATCAGCCGAGACAATTAATCTCTCCAATTACATAGATATATATCTCTGTCTTACTCCTATCTCGTTACTTGCAAAGTTTATGTATTCATAACCATTCCTCTTAGAAACACTCGCGTTAAGATTATTGCTATCTCCTCAAATTAATCGAAATTTAGTTTAATAAACCAATCAAAGATTACGATAAATTTTTGGATTAATCACACTTCCTGTAATAATAATCCAAATTATTTGTTATTGAGAAAACTTCACAACCTATTTCGTCAGAAAATTTAAATTTTGAGTCCAACAAACTCAGCACTCTCCGAATTTGATTAGGTTTACATTGTATTAATTGATTTGTTTGTTTAAGAAAGTGTTTTAAAAAAATAAACAAAGATTTAAAAAAAAGTTATTGAAAAGCAATTAATCACAATCTTATTATATAAAAGCTTTGCTATTGGCGGTCATACTGCTGATTCTTCAATTATTAGGGGCTTAGTTAACCGAGATTATGTGGTGCTGTATATCAACGCTTTTGGCACGCTAAAGGAAATTTTTTGCTTGCAATGCTAATTAAACTATTGTTGCTCATTAACATATTACACGCTTAGTTATCTGAATATCGAGTTTCATTTGGATTTGAGTTACGTCTCCACTTCTCAGCTTGCGCTCAACGAAAGAGTAAAAGTATTCACTTCAAAAAAGTTTAAACTTTCGAGGATAAAGTGCGTAGGTATTTTCTTTTTGTATACAAATACATATTTTTCATAGGCCAACTTTTAAGCTGACTAAGCATATGTACATGTTTGGCATGTTAAATTTTTTTCCATTTATGCAATCACGGGATTAGTCCCGGGCTTGGGTTTATGTTCTCTAATAGTATAACCTGAAAAAAGTGAAGAAATCGAGCCTAAGAAACTACATAATTTTAAAATATATACCTCATTATTGGATTTTTAATAGAACTTTTTTTTAAACGTAAGTTATATTATTAATAACAAAGCACACTCAATTTATCTTTTAAAAAATTTTTTCGAATTTTTTAAGGGATGTTTTTATGCAAACTTTAAAATAGATCATCTACATAAATAAATTTTTCTTGAGCTCGATAAATTTTAAAATTGTGAAAGAAAGTAAAATTTTAAATTCGTCCAAAGCACTACATCGATCTTTAAAAAAGTACTGGGACAGGTAACATCTAGAAGTGAAAACTTGCTTCATGTAACGGGGCTCCAGTAAAAACTTTGCCTTGGCAGAAAAAAGTACAGTTTTCCATGATGTCGGGATTGGTATCCCTATTACATATGTATGTATAATAAATATATACTTATCTGTGAATGTATAGAAAACTATTAGCTCATACCCGTTTATAAACATCAGAAAATAAAATTATTTACTTTCATGTCAACGATTTAGAGATTTATTTGGACCATGTGTATGTGGGTTTATGTAAAAATGTATCTAGAACACTCCCAGCACCATCTCACCTTCCTTCGACACCATCTATAATTCGGAGCCTTATATCAGGGCAGGTATGACGAGAGACTTACAGATAATTATTTTCGTTGGTTAAGAGAGGCGGCCGCCGTGGTGTGAAGGTAGTGTTGCCGGCCTACCACACCGAAGGTCCATGGTTCGAGCCCTGGTACAGGTAACATCAAAAGTGATTTGAAAAAAGTTTTTCACAAACGGGGTCGCCCCTCGGCAGTGGTTTGGCAAACTCTCCGAGTGTATTTCTGCCATGACAGGCTTCTCAGCAAAAATTCGTCTCCTTTGTAGATGCCGTTCGAAGTCGGCAACAAACTGTAGGTCCCACCAATTTGTAGGGAAAATTCAAATCGGCGCACCACAAATTGGAAGAGAAGCTTGGCGCAAAAAATCTCTTAGGAGGTTTATGATGATATACCTGTTGTATATCGCGCCATAGAGAGAGAGAAGAGAGAACTTTACTTCTTAATTGCCTACTCAAATCGAAATGGTAGTTGTAGGTTGACATTATGTTCGAGTTCTTCATCTTCATTAGGTCTCTTAATACTCCTTGTCTTTTATCAAGCATGATGTTCCCACCATAACTTAAATAATCTGCCTGAAATTTTCGGTCATTCGACTGAGTTCCTCTTTTTCCTCACTGAAAAGAAGACAGCTTTTTTTACTTCCCTTCTTTGGTTGCCTGATGGATATAATTTTACTGGACCTAATACTAAAAATTACCATATTTCGAGGGATGTTAACAGCCCTGTACAGGGGCGGCGAAACATCGTGAGCCTGGGTAGGTAGTTCGGCTGGTGGTTAGAGTATACCAGGTGAAGGAAATGGGTCGTCGAAACACCTGATCTCCTGCATGTGTGACTTGAATGTCTCTCTCCTTCTTTCTCGCTGCGGTTCACAGCTGTGCTGTGACCAACTAGTCTGAAGCTCCCGTTCTAGGGATGCGCAGTAGTGGCGCGATCAGCCCCTGACCAGTCGCCGCATAGGCCACATACACCTAAACACTAAAGCGATCTCACAAAAGCACCGATCGGAGTCCCTCAGGGACTCTAGTACGGATGCAAGCCACTACCTGACTGACTAAATTATAATGCGCTGATTGGTCGAAATTGAAATAGACTAAACGCGGGCGCAGAAATCTTTCAAAATCGAAATAAAAAGTATTTTTCTGCTTGAATTTTCAGGTGGGTAATTACCCACGATCGGAAATTTCAGGTAGGTAATACCCACGTCTTCCACCGCCCCTGGCCCTGCGTCAAACAAATGTCAAACAAAATAATAAAAAAGTAATTTAAAACTTCTTGACCGACGCCTCGATTAAAACTAGTTAAAATGCGAATAGCAGCACAACAAGTGATTTTATATTTTTTCTGAAATCCGATCTTCTACTGTTTGCCAACCGCAGTCTTGGCCTTGCAATTAATTATACTAATCCCCCTGTGAAAGCGCCACAATATGCCAATTCCAATTACACATATTTGCATACGATTTCGATATCTCTACTTGGCGCACTTGTATATGTAAATAACGGTGCAAAGCTACGTTTGTATGCGTGTGCAACAGCTTTGTGCTTCTTGAATGCTCGTATCGAGTTTCGCTTGCTTATCATTGCATCAGCAGAAATTATAATAAATCCGCCAGCGACTCCACTTCCGGCGTAGTGGCAATGTTACTGGTACTCTGGTTCGCAGTGGCGACAGCAAACGAAGGCTTTGGATTTATTTGTTGTATTCGCTGATGGCGACGAAAGCAAACTTGGCGGATGGCATAAAATGGCACAATATTGCATTGGCTTTAAGTATAAATTGTTGAGGCTTTAAAAAGCACAGTGTGATGAAAGAGGAATTCTCATGATGAAAAGTAATCCTAAGATAAAATCCATATACTCAGTTGATCGCGAGCAGAGGTGACAATTTCAGTACGGGGTTAGAAGTTACACCAGAGTTTTTCGAGTAGCGCTAATAGATGATGATGATGCACGGTCCCATCCTGGGCGTCAATTAAAGTACTGTGTATAGAACATTAAATCTCATCATGCTAGTACTAGAATGTACGGGATACGTATCCGCCAAAGCACTGACCCTTCCTTGCACTGCTCAAAACTTCGCAGAGTGTCTTGGCTCCTATTACAACCACAACAATAATCATTCGCATTACCGCCCCAAATTGAGGTCAGAGAATCCATTGAGACACAAACTCCCAGCATTTACGTATTTTAAACCATCACTCTGCAAAGTCCGTGTTGATATCCTGAATTGCAAAAAAGCCAGTGGACATCGTCCGAGGCAGCCTAAAATGTAAGTCCGAACCAAAAGTAACAGATCATACCATTTCAGCCTATCACTGCTCTCATTCGCCGGTGTTTCAAAACTCTGGTCTAACAAAGCACCTACGTATATATAAAATACCTCGCACTATTTTTGTTTCTGACATACATACAAATGCCCCACAGCAGGCGCTGCCTCGTGTCCAAAATACAAAATTAATTTGTTAAAGCTGACGAAAGGCGGCAAATGAAAAAATCGTGCAACTCAAAAGAAAGAAAAAAATATAAAAGGAAAATTAAAAAAAGCGAACAGCGAACAGCGCTGCCACAATGAACTTGCGGCATACCGCACGTACTACTGAGGTCAAACGGAAAGCCGCAGGTGAATGTCAAGCTGGCGGAAATCGAGTGACTACCTTGTTAAATGGCTGATGGATTGTAGCTCCATGAGCCTGCGGCAACAACTCAAACTGTACATTGCGAAAACCTTTACTATGACAATAAAGGCGGCTGCACACTTCCGTTTAGCTTGTCTTGCAACTGGAATTGACTTTCGCAAAACTCGCTGATGCATGTGCCATATTCTTACGGAATTCTCCACAAGGAATAGTTGCTACATACAAATACCTTCACATGCATATAAGTAAGTCCCCTGCAAAAATGCGATTAGCTTAGACTGAATACGAAATCAGTCGCAAAGTAGAATGGGACTAATGACAGTTTTGATCTCTTTGCATGGGTTGAACTAGCCTCTTTTATTTGAGCATGTCCTATGAAGAGATTAATTTTACCCGTTTTTGTCAGAACGGGTACGGTACACCTATGGGTATGCTACGCAAATTAAAATTGGCTGAACCCAACTATTCCCATAAGGGACTAGTTCGGATTAATTATGACCGATGGTACACGAAAGGAAGTAATCGTGACTCACTATTAGAAATTGAGCGCACAATTTTTGGTTAGCACGTAAAAGACAAAAAAAAAATGGATTCCATATCATTTGGAAATGAAATTCATGTTCAACAGAAATGTTAAGCATGAACTGAGATGTGTGCAATTCTGTGGTGTCATAATCCAATTTTTTTATTCGAAATTATCCCACTTGGGGCTCTCGCAAAAGGTAAACTCAAAAGCAGCTCCTTACTACTCACCTTCGGTGCGCTTGACAATTGCAGAGTAGTTGTTACACTATTTTTTCTGCCTATGCAGACTAAACTTTTCCAACCCCATCTGTACTTCCCAGTAGACCAGTGGTGCTACCGTTTTAAGTATGACTAAGGAGTATATTTCGTTGAATGACGGTCACAGGATTTAAGAAACTCTACAGGGTTGCAATCTCTTATCCAAATCTTTTATTAAGCTTGCCTTCTGCGCCACTGAGACATCAAAAGTCGATCTAAGTTCAGCTAGCTCATCAGTCACCTCGTGCGCCTGTATATCCCGGCACTAAAATGAAAGAAAAGCTTGTTTTGTTGTTGTTTGTCAAACATTATCTGAAGCTTTAGGGAGTTTTGCCGATGTGGACAGTCCTTTGCTGGATATATATCCGGTGATAGATTAATTGCAGCGTCATGTATTTAGTCGCCTATTGGCATACGCTTCAGCTCTCTACTATGCCTGCTCATACTTGATGCTATCGTTTGTTCACCCAAGAGCCCTTTTATTCGTTCTGTAATGAAAACAACCTAGTAAGCTGTGGAAGCCGGATAGAAATTCCCGATCGGTGAGCAAGCTCAGCATTTTGACCGTAATGTCTTGGTGGTATCGACTACTAGCTCTACTTTGAAGCCCCTTGCGTTGAACTCTATATAGGCTTATGTTTTCAGTTCACCTCAGGACTTAGTGGAACTTGCAGAAGGAGATTTGATTTGTTTGCAAAGAGTGATTCTTCGATGGATTGCTAGGCTGAGATTATTTTTGGTGTTAATATTGGTTCCAATTTAAAAAAAAAAATTTTTTTACAAAGCTTCGGAAAGGGTATGACGAGGGCTTTGGTACCATACTAGTTCAGCTCATTAGCCAAAACATGTGTTCTTATTTCGAAACCCTCCAAGAAGAGTGAGCGCTTGACCCAGCAAGTGCTAATTGTGTACCTTTCGAACTCAGCTATTTGGCTGAGATGTTGCTGTTTTCGATTTGTTGTTGCACACTTGGCAATTGCTCTTCTGTCCGAGGTTTTATCATTTCAAAGGTGACGCAAGGTATTCGAGTACAAGCAAAAACAAATGCAAGATCAGTTGCACGTGCTTTTGTAGGATACTAAGACAAGTTACTAGTGAGAACACGATCTAATTAGCCCTAAGTGGCCAACTAGGGCCCAATTGTACGACGGCAAGTTTTTTTTAACTCAGAGCTAACCACAAATGAGGGGTTCAAATCATACAATTTTAACAAATTTTCAGATTAACTTCGAGTTAAAAAAATAACTTGCCGTCGTACAAGTGAACATAAGAATCTATTCGTTAGTAGCTATATTTTCACGAGTTAAAAATCGGAAACTGACGAACTATGACAATTAATTTTGAACCGTATTTGCAAAGGGAAAGAACGGATTCTTTTCACAATATCGATTTTTTACTTCAATTTGAGTTTTTATAATTTAATTTTATCCTAGATTTCCGCGTTTGTGCGAGGATTAGCCCCGCACCCAAAGCTCAGTGTACATAGCTAGATTTTGAAATTTTTGACAAACAATTTTTTTATCTGTCATATTTTTTTTTATAAAGAGTATCCTACATACATATAGATATATATACAAAGTTTCATGTGGATCGGTTAAGAAGTTTTCGAGTGAAAGGGTAACAAATAAACTTACACACACATATATAATTATTAGTATGGATTTTACAAACAAGGAAAAAAATTGAGGCGGCTGACATTTTTTTTTACCTAACCTGTAGAATGCCTATGTAGAATTTTGGTTTGACCGGAACCGACCTACAAACAAACGAGAATTAAAGTTTAGTATATGTGACTAGTTCGGAACTATAGAGAAGTTAATGCAGCGCCTAGGACATTGTCATGTTAAGCTCGAAAGTCTATGTAGTGCAAGTTTCGAATTTACTAGAAGCAGCTCAAAACTAGAGATTTTTCCTACAGGCACCACTCACCAACTCCCATGTGGCTAACTACCATTATTTAAATTGCTACTAATGGGCATATGTTTGTGTGTATGTTTGTCTTGCCATACATTTATTGTCAAAGCCATTCACAATTTATTGCTCGTTATAGACTTTTATGGGGATGCGCTCGTATTCGTACTTTTGTCACGCTTCCATATTTGCTGCTGTTGCATGCACTTTTTACTGCGCAACAATAGATATTCGCACAACAACAACACCTACAACCACTATTTCATATGTGCAATGATTTAATTTTCTTTCTCACTCGCATTATAAAAGTTATTGTTCAGTCACTAATGTGCCAAATTTCAACTAAAATTATGGTTGTTCGCTGTGTACGCTGTAGGCGTATTAAATAATCGCCGAAAAGTATGCAACAATTTCATATTAATACAGCAATAATTTAAAGTGCTATCGTTTCATATTGTATTTGTTGCCAAAAGCTATATAAACAGAATGTTCAGAAAAATCTAGGGTTCTTCTGGTTTAGTTAACTAAGAAAGCAGAATTTTCTCCATCCCAACTCTACAGGACCTATACCGGCAATACGTAGTGGATGGAAAATATTCTCCCACTCCTAGGTTACATCGTCAGGGCGAAGATCGATTACAGCAGATTAGAGAATTGCCTCAAAATTTTCATCACTGACCTCTTATCTGGATATTGAGTTAATTATGTTATTTATTCCGATAATAACTTCGAAATTATCTTTCAATTTTCTGCGTTGCGACTTCAATCTGGTGAAACCTGCTTTTTATGGGATTGATTAGGGTGCAGTTTTCAGCAAAAAAATTGATTTTAGTACTAAGCACGAGATTTGTACCAACCAACATGGATTTGACCCGGCTAAATCCATGTTAACTAACATCCGAGTTATTTCGGAGAAAATTTACACGGCATTTCGGAGGGAATTCAAGTCGATACAATATACTTGAATTTTCCAATCATAGAATATTAACTGCAAAACTTGCTCATTATGGCTTTAACTCGATTTTTCTACAATGGATTAAGTCCTCCTTACATAACAAAACCAACATAGTAAACATTTACGGAGTGTACTCCAATACGTTTTATGGCAACCTCAGAGGTTCCTCGGGGAAGTATTCTTAACGTTTTATTATTTTTTTGGTTCATTAATAATATTAGTTCTTGATTTTCAAAAGACAGTTTCTGCTTAAGGCTGATAACTGAAAATTTACTCAGAGACTAGTGGTTATAATGATGCCTTATCTTCCCTCGGTTCAGGAGCTCAAAAAGATTTTGGTGCATAGTTTAACTTTAATATTCATCTTAGTTTAGCTATTACTAAGGGTCTTGCAATGATTGAATATATGAGACTCCAGTCGTGACACTTCTCTTAACCGTTGGATGGCATCGTCGTTCCCCTTCGATATTATTTCTGACAAAATTGAATGGCCAGTACTTCTTGAGAGACCTAGCTTAATTATTTCCTGCAGAAACCTCCGCCGGTTTCATAAATGTTAATAACTCTAAAGCTCCCGTCAGTAGAACCTTATCTGAGATCGAAGTTTTTTGGATATTGATTTTTTTGTGTCAAAAAATGGTTTTTATTTGCAACTAAAAACTCCTTAATTTGTAAGGTGACGTGTCATTATGTCAGAGAAAATAATGTCAGTGACATTAATTAGCATTTCAAAAGCGAATTAATTTCAGAACCACTTTAAATCAAATGTTTTACAGTATTTTTGTATAACAACAGCGCAAGTGCTATTTGAGGTGCAGCTAAGCAGCTTTTATGCCAAATTTTTATTTTGTACTATTCCCGCCGCAGGCTAAAATTTGGAATAAAAAATTGGGCGATTTTATATTCCAAATTTTAATTTTACATATTATATACATATGTATGTATGTATATGAAATAAAAAAATTGAGTTTAAGGAAGTTTGATAATTTTAATATATTTATTTGGCTTTTCTGACATTAATTCTCTTTGCAAAAGTGAATTAATGTTAAATTTTTAAGAGATTTAAAGTCACTGACATTAGTTCTCTTTGGGAAAGCGAATTAATGTCAGTGACATTAATTCCTCTGACATTATGACACGTCACCAATTTGTAACAGTATCTATACCACTTCTTCGTTGATTTTATTTTTGTTGTTGTTTTAATAATTACTTAATAAATAAATATTATGGTCTTTGCGGATACTGGGAACTTGCATTCTGTGGACAGTGGTATTACCTACAATATTACCACATTCCAGGCCTGTAATAAATAATAGATGAGAGTACAGGTCTCTAGTAAGTACTCGTAGGATAGGGGGTGGTTAGACCTGAAAAATTGTCATTCGGATTTTGGGACATTTTTTAATATCAGAGGAGGAAGTACCACATTTTTTTTTAATTGAACTTTTACTTAAAAAGTCTAGCTTTTGTAAGCTTTAAAAAACTGTTGGCGGCCTATCTATAATTTCCATGAAATGTTCAGGTTATTGAAAGAGGAGTTCTAGAGCCGTTTTAAATTACGCGTTAATGTCCCGCAGACCGGAAGCTCGACCTAAAGCTCATTACGGTTAGCTTAAAGCTTTTACGGGAAATTTCCATGGTTTTTTTATTTCAATTAAGGTAGATTTATTTTCTTTAAAATAAATTAAATTTGGCAATGAAAAAATTATTTTATATTAAAAAAAATAAAAATACGTAACCAAAAAACTTTCATTTACAACAATAAGTTTTACCAACTCTCATAACAAAGAAGCAATTTGCAAATAAAATTCTATGTAGGTATATCAACAAACACATGAACAACAACACGTGCAACAAAGTTTATACATTCAGTTTAATTGCTTGAAATAAAGTTGCTTTGCACTTACTTTTGACATCGTAAAAATCTAGTCAAGGAACTTCACTGACATTTTTTTTACCTTTTCACATTACAATTGGCACTCGTTGCCGTTATGTTACCGACAACATAGAAATGTCCTTTGCTTACATCAACTGCATCGGTGGCCAACTTTAAATTGAAATATATAAAAGCGAGTGTGAAAGCGAAAATAGATAAATTATTAACAGAAACAGAAAATACAAGATTCCAACATTAAACATTTTGAAGTTGCAGCAAAACAAATTTAGTTACATTAAGCTAACGCAATTTGCTGGCGTACAAAAATTTAATTAAACTTACAGCTATGGCAACAAGCAACTGAAAAAGACGAAGTTCTGTGGCAATAAACGACTAGAACCCAAACTCAAGCTTGGTCGAAAATGAGATAGTACCAGCATTTAATTCTCCGTGCTAAGATCTATAATCACACAAATTTTCCCGGCACCAGCTCAAAACTTGTGGAATTTATGGACAAAAAACCATATATCGTTTCTATAAATTTAAACACAATTTAAATTTTGAAAGGACTTTGCTGAAAAGTTTTCCCTTATTGCAAAAGAGTTAAAGCCTATTGCCGGCTTGCTTGTATTTCGAGGAACAACCTAACTCTATATTGGTGGGAATAAAATTTAAGATATTCATAAACTTTTTATTTTGTTTTATAATAACAAAAAAAACAAAAAGGCACTTGTCTCCTAGAAATAACAGCTTAAGTTAGATTTGAATATGTATATATTATAAATTAAAAATATTTATGAAAAAATTGCAAACTGTTATTTGTTCTATATTTTTTTCATTTATTTAAAGTCGGCAGTAACTAAAATAAACATATTGAGGCATAGTCAAAGTCAAATTTAAAATTTTTATATGGGCTATCACTCAAAAAAGTCATACCTAATTTTGACTATGATTATGTCCCATTATAATTAAATTATTCTACATAATAACGCCTGTTTCATATACTTGCACATTAAGTTTGTTGGTTTTGTTTTGCGCAACACTGTATATTTCTCATCGATCTTTATGTATTCCTCTAGTTGTTCACCATCAAAATCTACCATCTCCTTCTACTCCGTTTTATCCCTTTTGCATCTATTGGTTGTTCGCTGCTTTGTCTTTCTCGTTAATTTTTCTAATTTCTTTTTCTTTCTGTTATTTACTAGTGCATAGTGGTTAGACTTCATTGCGTTCTTCTTTTGCAAGGCTCTTCGTTATCTATTTTGCTTAAGTTTTTCTTTTTTTTCGATGATGAAATCCAATTTAGAAAGGTAATTCCCTTTTGTTCCACAGCATCGCGCCATTCAATTTCGCACTCGCAGCTAGAAAATAATTACTCTACTGGCAATGTTGTTGAGGTCAGCGGCAATAAAAAATTTCCACTTCACACTAATTTATGTAGTTGGGAGTTTGTTTTTTTTCTGAATTGTTTACCTAATAGAGAGTTTTGATGAGAGTAAAAATAGAATATGGTATAATATATAACCCTTATCTACTTTGTTCACTTTTCTTCAAAGAGATTTAGAATATTTTCTCCGGGTGTCAATAGATGCCACTGAAATTAATAATAGTTATTTCTGAAATTTCAGGTAACTATTATGGAAAAAAATATGAGGAGGAAAGCTAAGTTGAACTACCCAGGAGCAGAAAACAATTATGTTTAAAGATTTACAAAGAACTTAAGACTAAAAGAGAAGTGTTTATGGACTTGTTGTCCAGCATAGACGTGCTCAGAACGCAATCTGCAAAGGCAAATCCATTTAAAAATATTTTAAAATTTCAACAGCTCTAAGATTTTCTGCTGAAGGATTTTTTTACACTTTTTTGCAGCCTGGACTTTTGTGCAAACACCTCTTGAGCCTGGCATAACTTTGCCCTTCACAAATGAGAAAATAGTATTATTAGGGAAAAGGGTATTGTATGGTATGTAACGGCATAAACGGATCGAGATAGATATTGACTTATGTATATAAAAATGTTCAGGAGGAGAAAAGAAATGGATTAAGCCATGTCCGTCCGTCCGTCTGTCTGTTAACACGATAACTTGAGCAAATTTTGAGATATCTTAATGAAATTTAAAATGGGCGAAATCGGATTATAGACGCGCCCACTTTTTATATATAGAATATTTTCGAAAATACAAAAAAGTTATTATTCAGTACATAATACACTTATAAGGATGAAAATTGGTGTGTACATTAACGTTAAGGAGTAAAATAAATTTTTCAAGATTAACTAAAATTTGGAAATAATATTAATCACAAATCAAAAACCGTCTAAGATATCGAAACGAAATTTAGCACACATATTCATATTAATACAAGGTATGTTCTGGGAAAAAATGGGTAGAATGGGTTAAGGTCCACGCCCACTTTTACGAAAGATTTTGAAAAGATTTATAGCTTTATATCATTTTTTTATCACTTTAAAAGTGTCCGTGAACGAAGAAAGTCGAAAAATATAATTTTTCAAAAATGGGCGTGGCCCCGCCAGTTTTATAATGGATTTTTCCCCAAAACTTTTTATGCCATAACTCCAGCAAAAATTGATTTATCAAAATAAAAATAAATATTGTACCTACCTGTAAATGGTTGTTCTAAAAATGGACGAAATCGGTCACGCCCAGTTTTTAACATAGCTATGAAAAATTTGTTTGTGAAATGTAAAACCCGATATTTTTATAACCATGCAAGCTATATCAATAAGATCTTACACACATAATAAGCTTCTTGAGCAAAAGTCAACCGTAAAAAAATTTTGTGGAGTTTGTCGAAGTAGGCGTGGCGCCGCCCACTTTTCAGCATAAAAATTCTGCTATTTTCAAAGGCAACCGCTTATAATATAATCTTGATATTTCAATCAAAACTGGTCAGCTGCTTCTCAATAGTAGGTAGTATACTACCGCCAAAAATTAAGCAAATCGGATAACACACAAGTAAAATATCTAGGCAAGTTGTTAATACCATATAATTATATAATGGCGGCCGCCGTGGTGTGGCGGTACTGTTGCCGGCCTACCCCACCGAAGGTCAAAGGTTCGAGTCCTGGGACTGGTAACATCAAAAGTGGTTTGAAAAAGTTTTTCAAAATGCGGTCGCCCCTCGGCAGTGGTTTGGCAAACTCTTCGATTGTCTTTTTGCTATGAAAGGCTTTTCAGCAAATTCAAAGCGGCACACCACAAATTGAAAGAAAGCTCGGCGCAAAAATCTCTTAGGAGATTTATGATGATATAACTGTTGTATATCGCGCTATACATTTATATTTTTTTTTTTTTAATTAATTTACCCCTCAAAACTCATAACAGAAGTGTTTTTATTGAAAACAATCAGCTGGCTTTATAATTTTTATCTTAATTTTTAATTAATACTTTTTAGCTTAATTTAGCAATAAATCGTGTTTTAAGTTTCTTAAAGTTTTGGTGGATCGGCATGAAAATTATTAATATTAACGTTACTAAGTAGTCATCAACATATGAAATTTATTTACATTGAAAAGTGACTCAGAATTCGTCATCGACATTATGACGGAAGCACAATAAAAAAGAAAACTCAAGTGAAAAACACCAAGACAATTTCACCAAAAAAAAAAAAGTACACACTTTTTAACTTTTACTTGCACTTTTATTGTTATTTTTTAAGGACCCAAATTCTGTATGTGAAATAAGAAAATCTAATTTAATTCTCTCATTTTTTGTGTGATGTCGATACATGTGCCAACAATAATCTTAATAATTTTAACTAAGATCTTTTGAAGGGTGAACTCATAGTTCTAAAATAATAATCTGAATATTGGAATGAATGACAATGAAGATCCATTGTCAGAAAGGCAGATTTAAATTCACACTAAATGAACACACTTCTTGTAATATGATCAAGGTACGCAACCGTTTAAAATAGCCTTCCTGTTTTCGGTTTCGGTTTTGTACCATGTTTCGATTCCGGTTTCGTTTTTCAACATTTATTTCGGTTTCAAAATAAAAAAATACGAACACAAGTATTTGAACAAAAACATTTATTTAGTTTATTACTTAGCTACAAAATTCAAGTGGTTTAAAATTGCTTTGATTTTTTAGAATTTTTTCTTGAGGATATCATGGATTTGCTCTAAAATAATAAAAAATATTGTTCATGCCATGTATGGATAAAATTTAGCTCAAAAAGTTCAAAGAATTAATACATTTCTTTACTAGAAAAGTATTCGATTCTTTTCGATACCTGTATTCAATCGATTCATAGATCCATGTAATTATCCGTCATGAAAATTTTATCGAACATGATCTTAGGCTTTTTGAAAAATCTAAGTTTGAAAAAGGGTTGGCATTTAATTCCAGCTTATAGGTCACTCAAAAATAAATAAGTAAAAAAATTAATATAAAAAATAATATTAATAATCGCTTCAGCAAGTTTGACCTAATCTATTCTGTTCAAAATAGTTTGTGCGAAAATCAAAGCCATTTGGAAGCGGTGCCGCCTTTTGAAACGGATTCGTTCTTTTTTAGATCCAAAAAACGGTTACAGTTTCGGTTTCAGTCTTTGATTATATTTGAAACCAATTTCCTAAAACGGAAAAGGGAAAAGTGCATGAAGCGTACACAAAAAGGGAAATTTTTGGTGCAAATATACCAAAGTGGCAACTATGATTGTTATGCAGAATGTTTTATAGCGAAGTGCATTTCGACATAATAACTACTCGTAGTATGCAACTGACGATGATGATTATTTGTACGTTAAGTGAGTGGTGAGTAATTTGAAAAAGTTTTTGTTAAGGAAGTGCAGTAAGTTTTGCCTTAAAAACTGCGTGAGTGGACTTAGTGAAAGAAATATGTTATTTGAGCAATACTTTGGCTTTTATGAAAAAGTGCAAAGCAAAACATGTTGATTTAATTTATTTAATAGTTTCGTGATGAAGTCCAGGATTAATTGTTGGAACGGAAAGCAATCTTGATTAAGGAATAGACTGCAAAAATTTCAATTTAACTGTTATTTAAGTAAAAGTAAATATTTCATTATCCAAAAAAGGGAACTAAAGAAGTTTGAAGAATATGAATGAGTAAAAACGGAAACGGAAATGGTAGTAAGTGGCATGTGGCAAAAAAAAAAGAAATAAAGAGTAGATGCAGGTGATCACATTAAAGAAGGAAGAACTAAGGTAACATTAAAGAGAAAATAGCAAAACCATCAAAATCGCTTTATTGCAGAAGGAATATCAATTCGATTTTTTTCCATTAGTGCGTGATTTGTTCTTCTTATCAAGTGAAACTCTTAGATAAAAATCAAGCAAAATAAAAAGAGCCGAAGGTTCCACGAGCTCAAACATATAGCTCGCGCAAAAGTAAGGCTAAGGTGATAGTGCTGGTTCGTAACGGATTCAGAACCGGAAAGAAGATTGTCCACCTTTTTGAAGTGCTATGTTCTTAGAAAGAACAAAAACAACAAACATCCTCTAGAGACTTCCAGCTTTAAAAAAAAAGTACATCCACGGCCTAATTGACTTATACATTTTGTCAAAATTGCTACGGGAACATTTCTAAAAATCTAATTTGGCTCTAGACAACAGAACATGGCCCTATACGGCTAATCCCCACCCATTGAGATGCAGGGGAGAGTGCGTGCCATACTCGCACTATCTTGATCTATGACATTGTAAGAACCTCAACTTTGACTTATCCGACCTTGACATGCTTGTGGCCACTTATCAAACGATGTCAACGAGCCCACCACTATCTCTATAGTCTAGTTTTGTAGGTACGAAACACCACGCGAGTCCAATTCATCCTCCACACTTTCTTTCAAACTCAGTGTGGAACTTCCCCTTCTGCCGATGTAAAAGTCGGGTATACTTTATATGTCGTAACGTCTTTGGACCTGTATTTGCTGCACAAAGCTGACTTTTGCCTAAAAATCAGCTCGTATAACTCATTATTGAATTTCCTTCGATACCCACCGTTGGCATAACAAGAAAGCACTCCAGTTCCTTCTTCTTCTTGCCAACTGCCCACTCCAACTACAAGGAATCGCAAATCGTTCTCAATTTGGCCCTTCTAGCGTAGTGCGGGCCTTCCTCTTCCTCTACTCCATAGACGGTTTCCCGACTAATTTAAAAAATACGAGGGCAGTTTGAAAATACGGTGATTTTTAAATAAAAAAAATTGTTGGGAAAAATTATTTTATCTTTCAACATAATCTGCATTAATCTCGATAGATTTAGTGCAGCATTGTTATATTTTCTATACTCCTTCCAAGTAAGATAACTTTTCACATCTTTCGAACTAGAGAGTATGCCGAATGAGGAAGCAGTTCTTTGATGACTAGACACATGTGAATAATATTCGATGGTAATTGTTTACCCTTTCGATGCAAATGACACCTTGTATATCCCAAGCAAATTTGAAAAGTTTATAGTTGGGCGACATCCCCAGTTTGCCCTTATTTGGTGCACGTTTACCCGGCTACACCCAATGTCTTGATTCTTCCATCGATTCTGGTGTGTTGTGTTGCATCCATGTTTCATCTGGGATTGAGGCTAAACTTCGCGAAATATACTTTTGATGTGTGCGCAATTGCTGCTCACATCTCGCGGATAACTTGTTGATGCAAGATTTCATGTTTTGGCTCAATTGGGATCACTGTGGTATCAGCGTGCCTTTAGCGTGATTACTTCTTTTGGACGATGTGAGCGTTCGACTTAAAGAACAGCAATAAATCACTTTTTTTACCCATTTAAACTGATGGAGCAGGGTTCCGAAGTATTTATCAAGACTTTCTTTGTTTAACCAGCTTACGAAACATGCTTTTTTTGATTTTCTGATTTTAAATTCCTGTCTAACACAAAAACAATAGTAGTATTTACAGAGTTGGTCACGTGAACTAGTGAGCAGTGTTGTTGTTACTGGTTGCCAAATTCTATAAAACGTGAACTTATCGCACAACCCTCATCTATTATTAACTTTTTGCAAAATTTTCTCCTGCATCTACAATATTTTTCAATGATTTTCGATTAAATCCTTCGAAAAGGAGCACATTTCATATAAGCTGCATTTATTGAATGATTATAACGATGGCTCATTTTTATGTATTTGAGTTAAAACAAGTAAGGAAGTCTAAGTTCGGGTGGAAGCGAACATTATATACCTAGTAGTGATCTATTATGGCTTACCAATTTACGCAGGGCTATTTTAATAATTTTCAGTTCGTATTATAAAGCCATCTAATTGTTTTCAATAAAAACACTTCTGTTATGAATTTGAAGGGTAAATTAATTTATTTGTATATAAATAGCCTCCCTACCAAACACTGCTAACCACATTTTTTCAAAATACCAATCCATGCATATTTTATGTTTGAAAAATTTGCGTTCAAATAGATAGACGAACATGGCTAAATAAACTCAGCTCATTGTCCTGATTATTTCCGTATATTTACTCAAGTTATCGTGTTAACAGACGGACGGACGGACGGAATATTTTGATATACATAAGTCAACATCTATCTCGATCCGTTTATGCCGTTACATACCACCATTAGGCGACTTAAGTTAATATACCTTGTGTGCATAGCACTAGGTATAAAAACATCCACCTTTACAAAAAAAGTCACTAAAATGTTTACTCATAGCTGCAATAACAACAACAAGCAGGGCTGTAGAGGAGTAATATTCAATCGATGATATTGAAGTGGTCATGGCAGGCACTTGACTTTTATGACTGCATTTCAAGTGCACCACTACTTATTAACGGTTTATTTTCCTTACCTTTTTATGGGCGATTATCAGCGATTGATTTGATTGGCAGCCAATTTTTTATGTATATTTTATTTCATTTTTTAGTTTGCTTTCGGTGTCCTATTTGTGCAGCTACGATTTTATGTACAATACTTTTTTTTTTTTTTTGTCAGAAGCGACATTTTTAGTTTTCAATTTCATTTCTTTTCTCTGGTTTTTAAAGTTTTCATCACGGAAAGCTTTTGAATAATGCAAGCGACTGTTTTTCATATAAAAAATTTCCATTGCAATGCTTTAAACTGACCTCAATTGCGACTAATACCTGTCAGAGGTACTTGAGTTGCAGTAAATCCACCCAAATGCCATCGCCAGTTTTTAGAGTATTGAAATATTTATGATGGAGAATTTCAACGACACATGGCAAGCTTTAAAATGCAAGAGCTCAATGGGTGTAACATGCAAGTTTTTATGGTCGTATGTATATGCATTGTGTCCTGTCAATTGCTGATATTCTTTTACAAAATACAAGGTGATTCAAGAAGTTAGGTGCCTTTGTCGAAGTATAGTATTAGATAAGATTAGATAGAAGATTGGAAGAGTTAGAATGCTATAAGTGGCAACCCTTAGTGGGAACCCTACTTAGAAACATATTTGCCGAATTTCGACGTAAAAAACCGATTATATAATAACTAATTGATACATTAAATTTCTTAAAAAAACATCAGATAGGTGGCAACCCTATAAAACATTATAAAGAACAGCTCTTAAGAATAGTAAATTACTTCTTTAAAAAAGGTCTCCCAAATTTCTAAAAGTAGTTTTCGAGTTAAAGGCGCGATTTCAAAAACATAACTGTGATAGGATTATGTAGGGTTGCCACCTTCCGCTATAACGACCTTCAACAGAACAAAAGGGCTAAAATATTCATTTAATAATTTACCAATAACCACAAAAACGATAATGATATCGTCTCGAATTCAAGGCGAATGCAAGAAAGTAGGTCTTCTCAAGCGTACTTTCTTACTTTTTGTTTAGCTAAATATATCTAAAAGGGAGGGAGAAAGTAAGATATAGTGAAAAACGAAAAAAACGAATAAAACAACCGTTATGGGGTATTTACATAAAAACATATTTCTCTTCGACACGGTTAGGGTAGGTTAGGTCAGTAAAGACCTCATATGGACCGAATGTGTAGTACGGCATTAAAATATTTAAAACACTTATTCTCCTATTGCAGTCGTTGGAAGAAGATTTATGGTGCTTTCCTTGATGCCAACGACGAGTGCCTAAGGAAACTTGAGAGATTTATGCTCCGCTGACTGCTTCATATTGTACGGATTTACAAAGACTCTCCGGCCCAAAAGTTTTTCCTACCCACACCCGATTTCGCTAGCAAAAGAAGAGGAGACCTCGACTAAGATAAAAAAAAACAAGTAAGGAAGTCTAAGTCCGGGTGGAACCGAAGATTATATACGTAGTAGTGATCTATAATGTCGTCCCAGTTTACGCAGGTCTATTTAAATACTTTTCAGTTCGTATTACAAAGCCAGCTGATTGTTTTCAATAAAAACACTTCTGTTATGAGTTTTGAGTGGTAAATTAATTAACAAAAAAAAAAATATATAAATGTATGGCGCGATATACAACGGGTATATCATCATAAACCTCCTAAGAGATTTTTGCGCCGAGCTTTCCTTTCAATTTGTGGTGTGCCGTTTTGAATTTTTTCCTACAAATTGGCGGGACCTACAGATTTTTGTCGACGTCGAACGGCATCTACAAAGAAGATGAATTTTTGCTGAGAAGCCTTCCATGGCAGAAAGACACTCGGAGAGTTTGCCAAACCACTGCCGAGGGGCGACCTCGTTTTGAAAAACTTTTTATGTTACCAGTCCCAGGACTCGAACCTCGGCGGCGGCCATTAATTTATTTGTATATAAATAGTTTCCCTACAATAACTGCTAACCACATTTTTTCAAAATACCAATACATGCACATTTTATGTTTGAAAAATTTGCGTTCAAATAGACAGACGGACGGGGAGACGGACATGGCTAAATCGACTCAGCTCATCGTCCTTTTTATTTCTCTTTACTTACTGATGGGTCCATCTCTTCTTCTCATACTTACAAACTCTTCACGTTCATTAAAGGTATGAAAATCAAAAGTAAATAACTTCCCTATTGCAGTGGGGTATTAACAACTTGCCCGGATACTTTACTTCTGTGTTATCCGATTTGCTTAATTTTTAGCAGGAGTACACTACATACTATTGGGAAGGAGCTGACCAAGTTTGATTGAAATATCTTGCTCAAACTGCAAGCAGTCGCCTTTGAAAATAGCAGAATTTTTATGATGAAAAGTGGGTACCGTGGATGGTACCGATTTCGCCCATTTTTACAAGAAACATTCACCTTTATATATTCAACATTTTCGCCAAATATCGTTCCGATAAATAAATTTTTTACGGAGGTATGGCATATAAAGTTTTGTGGAATAATCCACTATAAAAGGGGCGGGGCCACGCCCATTTTCAAAATTTATATTTTTCGACTTTCTTAGCTCACGGACACTTTGAAAGTGAAATATAAATGATACAAAGCTTTTGTGCGCCAAGTTGTTGCCTATTAAATATATCTATGATCCTTTTTAAAATCTTTCTTATAAAAGTGGGCGTGGACCTTAGCCGATGTCGATAACTTTTTCCGTAACATACCTTGTATTAATATAAATGTGTGTGCTGAATTTCGTTTCGATATCTTGAACTGTTTTTGATTTATGATTAATATTATTTCTAAATTTGACTTAAGCAAAAGTGGGCGGTGCACCCCCATTTTCAAAATTTCTGGAAAAATGTATTTTCTGCCTTAAAGTTAATGTGCACACCAAATTGTACCCTTATAAGTGTATTATGTACTGAATAACCACTTTTTTTGTATTTTCGAAAATATTCTATATATAAAAAGTGGGTGTGGTGATCATCCGATCTCGCCCATTTTAAACAGCGCTCGGAGATGAGTGCCAAGGAACCTGCATACCAAAGTTCATTAAGAGATCTCAAAATTTACACAAGTTATCGTTTTAACAGACGGACGGGCGGACGGACGGGCGGACGGACGGATATGGCTTAATTAATTTCTTTTCTCCTCCTGAACGTTTTTATATATCTCGATCCGGTTATGCCGTTACACCATTAGGCGACTAAAGTTAATATACCGTGTTTGCGTAGCACTACGACGTATAACCAATGGAGGATAACTTGACCAGCTTTGGTGTTTCCAATTGGTGTCGGTTATAGCTACAGATGGATAACTGCGCTTTGATATGCAACAGCTGTTTGTTCACCGTGCTCTCGAAAGGTCGGTGTCTATGCAGCGCCATCTCCTCTTTGCCTTATGTTCGTAAAGACTCGTGCTATCTCTGTTCCTCCTCCATAAGGGCATTAGTGTAGCCTTCGCTATCATTGTTGTGTTAGTTAGTGGTGGGACTATAATTGAGATAGGGATGGTGAGGAATATACAACAATTGCTACAATATAAAGTGTTTCATCAATATCTGCAAAATTGATGACACTTACCAGTACTATTAATTGTGTAAGACAATCATAAATATTGATATTTGTTTACGTGCTATTGATAGCAATCGCTATTTGCATAATTTAAAATTCTTTCCCAAGTCTCACTTCTTTGGCTGAAAGACATTACACAAAGATGTTTTAGTTGAACTTAATTAATCCCTATGTATCTACCAGTTAAATGGATAATATATCTGAGTTAAAGTTTTTCTTTTCTACATAGTTATATTTTGTGTTATTTATCGAACCTATCAAGGATAGGCCAAGAGGCTATTGATAGTTTATGGTCTCTTTATCTACCGCCCTACATCAGGCATGTGAATGTCTGCAGCTCTTGGGTCACCTTGTTTAGTTTTGTGTTATTTGCCGTTAACTTTTACAACCGTTGTTATTTGAAAAAAAAAAAAACAACTTCAAATCAAAGCCCTCAACTATCCTCTTTTGGGTCTGTTTTCAACATTTTCAAAATGTTTAACATTTGAATAGGGCAATCAAATGCGTTTGCCTTGCTGCAATGCCACAAAGGAATGGCAAAATACATATTTATATACAGCTGCATGTGACTGGAATACTTACTAAAAATGTGTATCGTTTTCTTGATGAGTCAAGGCGAAACATTACCAGCGGGCGTTTGGCTAATGAAAAGTCATGTCAACTGACACTCCAATATAACGGTTGAATGATTGAGTGAGCACTTCAAGGTTGTGTTTAAGTAGTCAAGCGCCACTCGTTGCTAGTTTGTATCATGCTGCGTTTTGGCCGCGTTTTCAAATAGTATTTGCCAGAGCTTGTTGCATTTACCTTTTCTTATATGGCTATAAATGCTATTTTGCTGCTAATGTGAAATTTGTACTGAGAAACGTATGTAAGTTCTGCGATGCAAGCTAATCGAGTGACCTTTTATAGCTTTGTTGCCATACCTCTTTAGCTGACGAGGATAATTTTGTTTGGTTCTGCTAAGTGCAATTGGAATTTGATTTTATAATTAAATTAGCTATAAAATTAAGTTTATTTATGAAAAGCGATAACTGGACAGCGATCTGTTTGTTAGCAATTTGGAGTTAGTTCAGATATGAATCTTGAAAAGTATCGAGTACTTCCCTTGCAGTCAACTGCCAAACTGGTTAGTAAACATTCTAGTTCATTGACTAGAATTTCGTTTCCAGTTTGAGTGACTGCAACGTTTTCGCTAGCATACATTTTAATTTTCTTTTCAACTTAATTCTGAATATTTAAATATTCATTTAATTTACAACTTTCTTATAAATAATAGTTCTGATAGTAAAATCATATTCCTTTTGAGAATTTCGTGGCTTAATTAGTACATTTGGGTTACAGATCACGTACGTGCATGTCAACAAAATCACCCTTACTTTTGCCACGTCGCTACTGCAATAACGACGCAGCAGCAACGAATAAGAAATGTTCAAATGAAATCGCGAAGAAAAGTGAAAACGAAACGATCATTTGTCAAATCAATTGTGTAAATAAATAATATTTCGTTTTGGAATACTTTTAGTCACCTTTTTCTAAAAAAAAAAATTTTCGAAAAATTTACAAAAGAAATATTGAATTGTTATTATTTTTCAGGGTTGATTTAGTGTGATTGTGAATTGCAGTTTTATAAATAAAAGAACAGTGAATCTCCAACGAAATCGTGCTGCAACAACGAAATTGGCGAGCAGAGGCACATACAATAACAAAGTGGTTAAAATAGCACTTTCTAAAAAATTTAGTACTCCGAAACATTCAATTTTCACCATAAAAAGCTAATCTTCCTTGAACTTCCTTAATTTTACGTAAAGATATTTTTACAAGTATGGATTAGAATCTATCTGAGATTTTTCATAAAATGTTTCAAGAAAATTTAAATATTTAAGCCTGTGAAATCAATTATAAAATTCAATCAAAAAAGGACTTTTATTAAAAAAGGAGAAAATTAGTTTTTAGAAATGTTTTCCAAGGTTAAAAGAGCTATGAATAGCGACTATATTTTTATTAATATTGGTTTCATTTGTTTAATATAGTGATATATAATTTTTATATCTGATGACTGAATTTTCAATAAAGTGGTTTGTTGTAATTTTCATGTATTTTTAAGCCAAAAATGAACTAACCTGTTGCCAATTTTCAAGCGTTTTCTACTTCTGGCTAGTTCTATCTGAATAATTGTCGGACCACAAGTCATATTTTTGTATTTATTTCTTTAAATTTAAGATCTTATTTTGTTTGCTTTCATAAAAATACATAAAAATAAATTGAAATTGATTCGTTTCGTTTTGTTGATTTGCACTTATTTTAAATCACAGCTGATAGAAAAGTGTTATTGTGAACAGTTGAAATAAATTCACAATACTCGTCGTTCGATCAGAAAATCAACTTTTTTTCATAATAGCGACCTGGGTTTACATAAATGCGAAGAAAAAGAAATGTTTACGAAATATTTATCTATTTTTTGTAAAAGCACATAATAATACAAATTATTTTACAAAAAATAAATTGGAATGGAGATGTAAATTCATTAAGAGTTAATGAAATTGAACCTCCATTCACAAACATCATGTAATGAGAAAAGAAGCGTAATTTCACTAAAATACAATTTTGACCGATAATAAAAACGAAGTTCCACTAAAAACTTTAGTGTTAGTGGTAATGAAAATTTAATTTTACTGTCACTAACCCTTTTGTGTTTGGTCAAGTGTTTACTGTACACAAATTTTAATACCAGGTGCCCATGTCTGTATCGACGCCATCACAACAAAAACTGTAGGCCTTTCATAAGTGGAATAGATAAGGTAATACTTCTTAAAATAATTCCACATCTACTGCACTTTCATATCCAGTCATATATGGCATACGCTCTCAATGTAAGCTGTCATGCCTGGACTCCATAACTAGCTTATTGGACCTTTGAAGCGTTCTAGATTTCACCTCCTTTTTCAGCTACATCATTTGCACAGCTAAAAAACAAGGTGGTGAAACCTAGAACACCTGAAACGCTCAAGAGCCAAGTCACATTACTACAAACTAAACCATTAAATGTAAGGAATGTGACACTAACTTTTATACACTCAATTCAACAAACTTTTCCAATTCGCAACAATTTTGCGACTTTCTTTGCCTTTTTGGCGAGTCATTTAAGTTGGGATGCGCCAAGCTAATCCGTTACAATTCGCATTGCGTTCCATTGCCTTGCCTTCTTGCCATCATTCCCTCACACTTAAAACAGCGTTTGTCAGCTGCGACGACGTCATCATAAAACGACATAAATTCAACGCTGCCGTCTTCATTTTCAAACAACGTCCGCTTTTCGCTATTCTTCTGCATTACGTATTTACTCACTCAAACGCTGCCACTGCCACTGTCAACGAATTCGTCATAGTTGCTGCCGGCGCCGCTGTTTCCTTTGGCCGCAGTGTCAGCGTTAGTGGCATATTTAACAACTCCCACAGCAAATTTTAAACGCTCATATTTCGTTTGCATCTTGTCCCTCCTCGCTTATTTCCGCTCAATTTTATTGAAACCAATACAAAAAATTACTTACTTCTTGTTGGAGTGAAAACAAAAGGAACTTTCCAAAGTTGGTTCGCACTTTTCTTTGCAACTTTAGTTAGTGCACAATTTCAAATTACTTCGTACAGCTGCCGACAGGACTCGCCTACAACACTTCGGTTTGAAACGAACGGAATCGCCTTACTGGTGAACAGTCCCTGCTGTTTGCTTTTAGCTGCGTTTTCATTTGGTTGAGTTTAGTTTGAAAAACGCTGTAACACGTAAAGGATTAATAACACGGACAAAGTAGCGTAGAGTTGTGTAGTTAGTGGATCGCGCTGCGAAAATTCTATGTAAAAGCACACTTTTGTGTGCTAGTTTTTTTAAAATAAAAATTTTATTTATAGCGCAGTGAAATCAGTTTAAGTATCACATAAAGCTTGCGCGAATAGCGATAATTTATTTATCGAAATAAAAGCTAAAGTAGAAGTAATGCATAGCCACTACAAAGCGCCTACAAGTGTGCTACATTTTTTAATTCTAACGGTCATCTTACTATTGCAGTGCATTCAAAATGGTATGAAAAATAGCTATAAATTCAAACAGGGTTTACATTTTACCCAAAAAAAAAAACCAAGATGTATGTAAAAATATGTTTTAAAATAATAGAACAAATGAATGAAAATATATTTTGTTAGCTAAATTCGAAAACAGTGAATTTAAATTAGTTTATGATAAAAAAAAATAAAAATAACCAATGCAACATTTATGACAATGAAAAAATATATTTTAAAAATTAAAATAAGAAGCATGAAATCTTTATCATTTAAAATAAATTCAAAATTTTCAGTCGGATTGCTTTTTAAAAAAACGGGTTTAATAAAAATGTTTTTGGTCTACAAAACATTGAAATTGTTATTGTGGTTATTTCAAAGTAGTCCAGCTAGTGAAATCATATAAATTCGAAGTTTCAATTAAAAAATATTAGATGAAAATTCGACTATTATTTTATATGTCAATGTTTTGAAAACTGTGAGAATTTCAATATACTCGTACTCCTACTGAATCAAGGATAAGTCGCAAAGAAAATGTGACCAATGCCAGTTTTGTACGCTTTATATGAGTCTGACTTTTAATTATTTTTATTTTAGCATGCCCCAAGGAGATACTAACAGTCTTATTCTGAAAGGTTTATGGCTATTATTATAATTACTGTAGCAGCACTTCATGGAATAGGATGTGACAGACCAAACTTCTTTGCCATATATGAATCTGGTAGAATAGTTATTGCTCGATGGATACAATTTTACCTTTCGAAATTGTCACAGGTTTGCACAGTCAACAATGACAATCGGAAATTTATTTTAGTTTGTGATGCTCCGATACGAGTAACTACGAGTATATAGCCGCGTACTTTGCTCAAGTACCGAGTTTTTTTTAAGTCGATTACCTGGCACCAGTACAAGTACAGGTATCGAGTACCTGAGCTCAGGATCGAATCCACATGTCAGTTATCGCTTCCCGCCTTTTTTTTTGCTTTGTTAGTTCCCAAAAAAAATGTTGCAATTTACCCAGTTTTGCGTTCCCCTATAAAAATGTTAACTAAGATTCGCCCAATTTGCGAATGTTCATGAATAGTGCGTTCCGCTCATAAATTTTCTAAAATAAATTTCAATTTGAATGCGCAATTTCTCTTCTCGTATTTGTAATCATCGTCTTATTGGGATCTCGTTTCAACCAAAAAATCCTTCTTAGAATCATAATCAAAAGTTTTTACATGTTTAGGCTACGTTCCCACTACCACCGACGCGTTCGACACGGGAGACAAATTCGAGCACGTTCTATTTTAACGGACTTGTAATGTTTGTTTATATTCGGTGATTTTTTGTTTACATTGGATGAGTTTACTCAAAATACAGAACAACACTAATAGGTGAATTCTGTAAGCAGTATCTAGTCACTAATAGAAACATTTTGTGGTCAATTTAAATTTTGATACAATTTGGTATTCAGTAAGCTGTCTCACATCTCTAGTCTCAAAAAAATAGTGACCAATTTGTCAGCTGGTTCTAGGCAGGTCACAAACAGTAAAATATTGGGCTAAAAATTAAATAATTTAAAAAAATAAGAAATTTTAAATGTAGAAACATTTATATATTTAAAAAAATAATATTTAACTAACAAAAAATAAAATAAAAAATAAAAGTAATAAATTGCCCGCTATCCTGGGCTTGAACTTGCGTCACTCACATTGTACTTGAGGCGCTTCCTACCTGGGCTATCGCGATCCACTGTCAATTGCTGTACTTGAGATGTATGCAAGTGTGTTTTCACCACATATCATTGGTGAAATTTTTGTGATTTTCTCTTACAGAATACCAAATTCATCTGAAGTCACAAAAATTGTCTCTAAAAAATCTCAAATTTAGTGACTTGAGATGAGACAGACTTACAGAATACGGCTATAAGTCTAGTTCCCTATATAAGGTGAAGAGGTGAGTTCTGCTTGGTTAGCGTTGAAAATTGACAAAATTCTCAAAGGCCATGGTGGCACTCCCATCCCACTTTATCCATGCCATTGAGTTTATAGTTCTGACATGATCCCTGGGCTCGACTCTGAGTTGCGAGAGGCTTTGGAAATTGTTCAGTAGCCCAGCAGATGTTCGAACGAAGCGTACTTCGTTGTGGAAGGGCCACATACTTTCAGACATACAAGGATCTTCTTTCCTTTTGAGATATCAATAGCAGATCCATGCGAAGCCAGCTTATTCGCGATATCATGTTTCAAACATTTGCGCTCCTACTCCAAGGGGCATTTCGGATAAGTTAGTGAATTGTCCATCTTTCCGTGCGTGAAAAAGATTCTTAAAGTTGTAATTACTTTCCTTTTTAACATAGGAGACGTTAATAGCTGCAAAATATTCCCCTACATACACTCTTTGCGAAGTTGCAACTCTGAAGTTCGAATTGAACATTGAGATGGTGTTTTCTTGATAAATAGAGCCTCCGTAGGGCATGATCTAATGGCACCACAATGTAGCTTACCTCGACTGCTTTGTACACCTACACTGGGCTCATATCCTAACTTAACCTAGCATTAATTTACATCTCAATAAAGCCCATACAACATCTTGGACTTCCAGTTAAACTAAGTTAAGAGAACTCCTGTCTACATCATTCCACTGATCACGTTAAGGCAGAGACCAGAAACTAGGAGCACTAGATTATTCTCTTCGACTATACTTTAACTCGATTACTGTATATTTGACGAAACATAAAATCACGGACGTGCAATGGATCGCACTCCAACCATGGAGTTTATCTTTCATTACAACCAGTTCGCAATAAAGTCTTCAATATCTCAGTCGTGCCTTTGTTTTAGAATATTTCTTTCAGTATTGCCACATACTCAATAGATCATAAAAAAAAATAATAACTGATATGAGAAGGGCAAATATGATTAAAGATTAGTCCAAAAACAAAAAAAAATTGGGAAGTATATAAATCATAACGACAACGCGAAGTCACAAGTGCTCTGCAATTTGAGTTTAAATGTGCGATTAAACGACTTAACAAAATTTTGAATGGATCATTTTGTTGATTATTCAAAGCTATTCTCTAATTAGATGCTGATTAGTCAGATCTCGAGTACTTATTTTTTAACAAAAAAAAATTTTTTTTTGAACTGTGAATAGCTTTGTTCCAGGCCTTTTTACTTAAAAACTAAATCAATAATTAATCAAATTAATTATTAAGATTTTATTTAATCCAAAAGTGATTAGCCTAGAAATTAATTGTTTTCATTAATCGAGAATGACTAATTTCTGAATAATTCATAGACCAAGTTTAAGTTGACTAGCATGCTCGATTAATTGATTGATCACAATCAAAACTGAAAATTGATAAATACAAAACTGTAGAATTTAAGTGAATTTGCTACTGTGAAATGGTCGTAAATAGCTGAAAATATTTTTTTTTTTAAATAACAATCGTGTTAAAAAAAATTGTACCGTCTTACCATCGAAAATTTGGCATAATTTCAGGAGCAGCAATCAAATGTTTTGTTTGTGATTCCAGCGATAATCCAAGTTGTGCAGATTTAAAGTCGAACAGCAGTATTGTTGCGGAGGTGAGTGTATTATACGTTTGTTGTTACGCTTAAAAGAATTATGTAAGTATAAAACTATTTATTTATCAGTATTCGAACAATAGCGCCGTGCAAATGCAAATTTTGAAACAGCGAAACCATGGAATGCGCGCATAACACAAATAAATTTTGTGGAACAAAGTTCTACTCTGAGTGCCTAAATTCTTTTTTTATTTGTACTTTAGAACTAAGGAGGCCACAGGATGTATGTGGAATAAATGTAGGCATACTTAAAGAGTTCGAACTTTGCTGTCCAGTAAGAGACTTGTTCTAATAAAAAATGTATTATTTGACATCAACACTTTGAAACGCCAAAATGTCTAACTCCGAGTAAACTTATAATTCACAGATAACTATCGATTTGCAATTTTATTTTAGGTATTTTGAAATATATTTATGTACCCCCAGTGCACACTAGATAATCTTATGACTTCTAACTAGAGTTTAACTCTTGAATATTGGGCGTTTAAACTGTAGTTAAGTCAAAATAAAAATCGAGAACTAACTGTGGATTGTACTCGACCTCTGTGAGAATAACACTTAGAAAAGAAATTTTTTAAAGTTTGACAATTTCTCAAAAGCACAGATCTGTATTTAAAATGAATGCATCTCATAACTATAGCACTCTCGGAACTTAAGTCCTAAGAGAAACACAAACTGAAAATATTGAAACTCTATTGATATTATATAAATCGAGTTCAGATTATATGCAAAAAAACGCCTAAATGTAGGCGTATAATATTTATAAGTAAAGTCATTCGCGAGTTCAAGAGTTGGCTTTTACCGGACCCAGCCCCGCTTAGTGGCAAAATCATATTTCTGATGTATTTCAATGAAGTCATAACATATATAAAATAGTACATCTGCCTTCTGAGTTCTATGCTAAAAATGTGTAAAATTGTTAAAGCCCAAACAACTCAAAAATCAAATTAAAATTTTTTGTGAAATTTTCGTACGAAGAACCCATGAAAGCAATACTTTATAACAACTAGAGATCGTCCCGTGGTTGAAATTCAACCACAAAACTTTATTTTGTTTTAAATATTTGCTATACCCTTCATTCGCCTTTTTTCGCTTCCTTTCTCTGCCGTTCCTTTCCTCTAACATATTTTCGATTTTTTTGATTCTTTCTTTTACTCTCTACAGTCTGTATTTTAAATTGATTTTATTCTTTCCTTTTCTTTCCTTTCCTTTCCTTTTCTTTCCTTTCTTTACCTTTCCTGTCCTTCCCTTCATTTTCTTCTAAAAAACTTTGTTTTATTCTATTTTATTTTATTATATTTTATTTTATTGTATTTTATTTTATTGTATTTTATTCTATTCTATTTTATTTTATTTTATTTTATTTTATTTCATTCACACAAACCCAACCACAAACACAAAAACAAAACAAACTCCGGTGTTAAATACCCTTTATAAATTTCTTTCCATTCCTGTCCTTTCCTTTAGTTTCCTTTCCCTTCTTTTCCTTTCCTTCCCTTCACTTTTTAAATAAACTTTGTTTCATTCTTTTATATTTTATTTCATTTATTTTATTTTATTTTACTTTATTTCAATTCTCACAAACGCAATCACAAATACAAAACAAATTTCCGTGTTGAATACTCCTTATGTATAATCATTTATTTCGTTTTTGTAAACCCTGTTTGTAGGTATCAGCAATGAAGTATACATTGCTTGTATAATATCTCCAACAAAGCTACTTTTCGTGCTCTCAAAAGAGCAGCGTAGCCAGTGATCAATGCAATAAAAACAAACAAAGCAAAATGCATGACACGTTTACTCAAACAACGGAGGCTTTATAGGCATGTTTGGCATTTGTGTTGGTGAATTTTTAAACTAATTTTTGTATATTATAATACATTTTTTTTAAATCTTTTTTTTGTTGACGGTACTGCAGTACATATGTACCTGTCCATACATATATAATTGTTAATACCTTAAATGTATGGTTTGGCCATAAATTGGGACAATTTCCCCCCAACTTGCGCATTTACGATATATCATAGATATAATAGATAGCAGAACGATGGTTGTACATTCTAGGTATTCAAGCAAATCTGATAGGCGGAATCATTATTGAGTCAATAGAATCCAAAGCAGTATTTGACTGTTTGTACGTTTGCGCGTTTATCATTCAAAATCTGCTGAGTATAATTGAATGCAACACCGTTGCATTACTAGTCATCTACTTCAAATTTAAGATATCCTTATGTTCGGTTTAATATGGGTATAAAACGGAAGGTTCTAACGAGTGCTACAATAAGCAATCACATAGCTTTTCATATCTCAAATGGTTTCGGAGATATAATGATTAAAATCGAACTCAGTCTATCAGAAGTTGTAAAACACAGCGAAGCGGTTTCGGTTTTCCTAATAGTATATAAAAGATTAAAACGTGTTAATTCCAAGTGGACTATAGTTATCAAACGACATGCATATTTTAAAAAGAAACCCGAAAATTTAGTTTTGTAGTTCATTAAGGCCTAGAAAAATAAAACACAAACCAAAAATTCTTAAAAATCGCCTTGACCAGGGCTGCGCAGTCCCTATACATTTGAAGCACTTTTGTTTTTGTTTTGCCCTCAAATATAGGCACATATACCAATTTACACTTTGAATATAAAAATTCAATTCATATGAAAGTGCCTGAGTTTCTTATGAAAGTGCAAAACAATAACAATTTGGTATGAAGCTCTGGCACTATGAAATAGAAATTTACACTAACAAATTTTGAAAAATATTGAGGCACTGAGAAAATTTTATATATAGAATTCAATGTACTCGAATTTAGCTGAACAAAAAAAGGAGAACATATGGGACACAAAAAGGTCGAAATGAACATTAACTTTGTTCAAAAAGCAATTAAAATGAAGCTAAGCTTGGTTTAAAACGGTCCGAAATATATGTAGATGATCGCAACCGTAACTTAGCAGGGACTATTCCTTGATATACCAAAAAAATACCAGCTTATTTCAATAGGTACCATTTAGATGAATAAAGAATCAAAATCGGTTTACTAATTTCAGTTGGCATAGGATATTTTGTTACCGAAAATGTGTGGAATCGAGAAGTAACCACGCCTAACTTTTATATGTGTATGAAATGTTTTATCAAAATCTCTGATAGTTCCGAATTTAACTTGCAAAGGGTCCTTGAACAGCTTTAACTAAAACCTTTATAGGTATAAAATTGTTTGAAATTTAGTTTGTTACCGATACTAAATATCTTCACGAGAATCCCCGCACACCCACTTTTGTTATAACTGTCGAAATTGTGCTGCTTGAGTTACATAGCTAAAATTAGCAGAAAGAACCTCCGTAATTAAAAAACAACTAAATTCCTAATTAGTGGAATCCACTAACTTTATGTAACCTAGAACAGCCTGGACTGATCCTGCTTGAAACCGGAATCGTTATTTAAAAAAATTGGTTTTTTTCCGATCTCTCCAAAACATTTTCGAATTTTTTTTTTGTGCTTACTCAAAAAAATAAATCTCAGTGTACACATATTTTTGTACATCTATTGTGATTTCCCCTTCCATATCAAGTAATTTGAGCACCACTGGCCTTGACTGTTTAATAGTTCAAAATTTTTTTTTATATGGAAAAAAAATTTTATATGACTTCAGAAAAAAAAATTCTGAAACTTAGAGCGGTTGTTACCAACTTATAGCCGTACTTTGCGCTACTAGAATTTGATGAGCTTAAACACATATTTCCATTTTTTTGTATTCAAAATGTGTCAGCATTCCTTAAAAAGTTTTCAAATTTATACGAATCTTAAATTATAATTATATGGGAAAAATGTTGAAACTCAAATGATTTTATATGAATGATTAAACTATGTTTATGCATAGTGTGATATTTCTATGAAATGCACTATAACCGCTTCCTACTACCTATGCTCATGTACTGTCCCTTTTCTACCAAAGGAAGATAAGACGACCTTTGGAGTATTCGGGAGAAAGTTTTTCCCGAAGATTTATGGTCATTTCATCTATGCAAATTTTATAAACCGAAGAAAACTCAACAAAGAGCTGCACAAGCTGTACATAGATATGAGCATAGTACAGCGATTCAAAGCCTAACGCCTTCTTTGGAAGTATCATGTTAAGCAAATTAACGAAGATATAACGGCCCAGAATTTTTCCTTATCAAAAGCCAAATTCGGCAGAGAAGATGACGAAAGTCGGGACTGAAGTACAGGAACTATAGTATTACAGTTCCTAGTTAGCACATTTATATATTTCCCTGCTAACCAAAATTAGGAAAAAAGACTCCATTCGGAGCTTTATAACGCATATTTCTCGGAGCTTTACCTTCAGAAATTAGCTCTTTTCGGGGCCCATAAGGAGCGAAAAAGCGTTCTACGCGAGCAACCTAAAATGAGTCATAAAAATTAATCCAAAATGACTCCGAATCCGATGAATTCGGAGCGTTTTATGAATCTTTTTAATTAAACTTGGTATTTTTGACTCTTTTTTGTGATTTTCTGAAGCTTTTTTGGAGTCATTTTTGATACTTTTCAGGCCCCCTTTTTTAACATTTTGAAGGTTTTTGGAACCTTTTTTGTCTCTTTTGGAGCCTTTAACGGATGCTTTTCTGAGCTTTTTTTTAATCATTTTTAACTCTTTTTAGATAAATATTTCCCACATTTCGATGGTTTTGTGTTACTTTTTGGAGTCATATTGGGGGGGGCTTATTGGCTCTTTTATGAAGCTTTATATAAGTTTTTAAGATTCACATCTGTGTCTTACTAATTAAAAGGAAATACTCTTTTAATTGGTTTATACAGTTGTATTTATACGATTTCGAAAAACCATCTAAAAGTATATAATTTGCATTTTAATCTTGCCAAAACATGTCATAAAATCAAAAAATATATTGTTTTGTTTAATGTTAAATCTACTTTAAATGGCTTCCAAAGTCCGACTATTGATAAACTTTAAGAAAAAAACACTCTTTACGTTCTGTTAGGTAAAATAAAAAAAAACGCCAGGAAATGCTCTAAAGTTCTCACAATTCTCTTAACGTGTACAACAAAAACGATCAGAAAATGCTGTAAATCAATAATATAACCGAGCCTTGTCATTTATCCGCTCTACAATATTCATTTCTTCTCCCAAGGCTCCGTGAATCTTCATAAAAAAGTGGTATTTTCGATGTTTACTAAATAACACTCCAAAAAAGCTCAATTTACGGACTCTTTTTGGATCATTATAGCGGAGTGCTCCGAATTTGGTTAGCTAGGTTTCTTTGTGAGCACCACAATTTTCGCATACATTCTCACTTGTTTACATTCTATTTTTACTTTCTGCATGAGCAATAAAGTTATTTTCAAGATAATTTATAGTTGCAGATTCCTTAACATGCATAAGTGTGTAAGTATGTGTGTGTATATGTACGCATGTGTGTGTGTGTGTGTGCATTTCTGTCAGTATGACTAAATATAAACAACAAGCAGTACGCCAACACTACAGAGATCTAGCCATCAGTAAATGGAGGTCATTATTGTGTGCCAAAGTTGCAATCTTTATTCTCCTCGCTCCAGCAATAGACCGACGTCCACAGGTATTTGCGCATACAACCGGCTTGTTTGGATTAGTGATTGAGACTTGAACTATTTTGGCAGTCAACAAAAAACAGATTTTCAAAATGGTAAGAATGGAAATTTGTAGTGGACTTCTAGGCGCAATCGCTTTTGAATGAAAAATAGAAGAAATAATAAACAAAAAGTCAGAGAAATGCAAACATGAATGATGCTGGAGACGTAAAGACTTCCGGCTGTCGTAAACAGTGCCAAGGTAAAAAGTAAAGAAATTGTGTACAACTCAAATATTTACGTTCGCATAGTCGCGGATGTTTGTGTACGCATATGGGGGGAGGGGTGCCCTGCAAAAAAATCGTGGCTACATGCCATAACCGCCTAAGTCGAGGTAGTACAAAAAATTTAGTTATTCCAAGCATTGCGTTTGCTGTATTCAAAAGTACTTCACCGAAATTTTCATTGCTTGTTTTGAAAAAATGGCCATATTATTGACAAAAAAACAAAACAACCAAAGTCTGTATTCTTGCAAGCCTTTTATGGAACAACGAACGACTCATAGCTGCAATTTTCTATAGACATCTGCCTTTTTCTAGGGCTATAATCATGGAGGTCGAGAATAGTGGTGAAATCGAAATTAGAATGAAATAGAGGAAGGAGTGTAGAAAATTAATTGAAAAGAGCAATATGAGGATGAAGAGAAAGGAAATAGGAAAGTGAGAAGGGTATGATGGAGAAAATTAGAAGTTTAAGAAGTGCAATCGACATTAGAATGAAGTAGAGGAAGGAGTGTAGAAAATTAATTGGAAAGAGGAATATGACGATGAAGAGAAAAGAAAATAGGGAAATGAGAAGGGTATGATGGAGAAAATTAGAAGTTTAAGAAGTGCAATCGACATTAGAATGAAGTAGAGGAAGGAGTGTAGAAAATTAATTGAAAAGAGCAATATGAGGATGAAGAGAAAGGAAATAGGAAAGTGAGAAGGGTATGATGGAGAAAATTAGAAGTTTAAGAAGTGCAATCGACATTAGAATGAAGTAGAGGAAGGAGTGTAGAAAATTAATTGAAAAGAGGAATATGAGGATGAAGAGAAAAGAAAATAGGGAAATAAGAAGGGTATGATGGAGAAAATTAGGAGTTTAAGAAGTGCAATCGACATAAGAATGAAGTAGAGGAAGGAGTGTAGAAAATTAATTGAAAAGAGGAATATGAGGATGAAGAAGGAAGGAAATAGGGAAATGAGAAGGGTATGATTGAGAAAATTAGAAGTTTAAGAAGTGCAATCGAAATTAGAATGAAGTAGAGGAAGGAGCGTAGAAAATTAATTGAAAAGAGGAATATGAGGATGAAGAGAAAAGAAAATAGGGAAATGAGAAGGGTATGAGGGAGAAAATTAGAAGTTTAAGAAGTGCAATCGACATTAGAATGAAGTAGAGGAAGGAGTGTAGAAAATTAATTGAAAAGAGGAATATGAGGATGAAGAGAAAAGAAAATAGGGAAATGAGAAGGGTATGAGGGAGAAAATTAGAAGTTTAAGAAGTGCAATCGACATTAGAATGAAGTAGAGGAAGGAGTGTAGAAAATTAATTGGAAAGAGGAATATGACGATGAAGAGAAAAGAAAATAGGGAAATGAGAAGGGTATGATGGAGAAAATTAGAAGTTTAAGAAGTGCAATCGACATTAGAATGAAGTAGAGGAAGGAGTGTAGAAAATTAATTGAAAAGAGCAATATGAGGATGAAGAGAAAGGAAATAGGAAAGTGAGAAGGGTATGATGGAGAAAATTAGAAGTTTAAGAAGTGCAATCGACATTAGAATGAAGTAGAGGAAGGAGTGTAGAAAATTAATTGAAAAGAGGAATATGAGGATGAAGAGAAAAGAAAATAGGGAAATAAGAAGGGTATGATGGAGAAAATTAGGAGTTTAAGAAGTGCAATCGACATAAGAATGAAGTAGAGGAAGGAGTGTAGAAAATTAATTGAAAAGAGGAATATGAGGATGAAGAAGGAAGGAAATAGGGAAATGAGAAGGGTATGATTGAGAAAATTAGAAGTTTAAGAAGTGCAATCGAAATTAGAATGAAGTAGAGGAAGGAGCGTAGAAAATTAATTGAAAAGAGGAATATGAGGATGAAGAGGGAAGGAAATAGGGAAATGAGAAGGGTTTGATGGGGAAAATTAGAAGCTTAAGAAGACCGGGTCATAAAGGGACAGCAGATGAGGAGTCGAGAGATGCATAGTGGAAAGAAAAAAACTTTACACAATTAGACAAGTAAATTTTCTGGTCTGATAACTTAATATGGGTAACTTAATATACAGTTGTGTTCAATATAATTGAAATTGAATGGGATTTTTTTAATAATTTTCATTTAAAATGTAGCAAATTCCATAACAAAACCCACAAAAAAAAAAAGAAGTTTCAAAGTTTACAGAAAGTTCAGGTTCAAAGCTTTTACTTATCCATTTCCATTTCCCTATTATTGTATTGAACACAGCTATATGTATCCTTTTGTCAAGATTTACATAATTTTGTGTTTTATTTGCGCTTTATTAATGTCCACGATGTCCTTGAAACTCTCACGGTAGGCTCAGGAGTTCATTGGGCACGACACAGGCTGTATACAGTCTTTGGGAAAGCCTCCAGGTTATATAAAACTGCAATTCGGTATAGCTAGGAATTTATTTGGCTCAAGTAAATGATATTTTTTTGTATTGATATGTGTTATTTTAAGAAAACCTTGGAAAAAGTAAGCGGTACCAGGACCAAAAAAAAAGTAAAACCGCTTTATCTTCGAAACTATGTACATATCAGTACCCGCAGAGGAAAAGGGAGAAGAAGGGGGTTAGGAATAGAAACATTGAGAATAAGAGACGGTGTTAGAGGAAAGTGAAGAGAGAAAAACAAACTAACGGGTTAAGGGGGTGGTCGAAAAGAAAATTTAGGAAGAAAAATATGATATTGAAATAAATTATGAGGAAGCGCCAAATGGGGAGGGAGGAGAGTAAAATTTGTTAAACGTAGGCAACTCAAATTTTAGACAAGACAACGTCTGCCGGGTCTGCAAGTATTCTACATTTATACCAGAAAACATAAATCTCATCAAATCGTTTCTCTAAAGAGACGAGAGGACAAGCAAATGGTGATACTTTATATAGCAATTTTTGGCTTGTAACTCATGAGGCAGGTGTCTAATTTTATATTTTCATTGAAATGGGTGGCAAAGGCCCGGAATCATTCTACTGGTAAACTCGCCTCTGACTTTATTTCAAAATTGTATAGTTCCTGCATCTAGGAGTTTTATTTTGCATATAATCTTAACTCTACTTATCTCAAATTTTAACTTCTGAAATTTTAAAAATGGACTATTTTGTTTTACTTTTTACTAGAGATATGTACACACATTCATATATCTAATGAATTAAACACGACTTTTCCTATCATCTATTTAAACATTCTTGCTTCTTCGGTAAAGCCACCGCCATTAGTTTATAGAGATCATGTGAACAGATTTGTTGCAATAGTTTGAAAATCTTTTCAGGAAAGTGTTTTAAATGATTAAATTGTTATCAGGAATACAGATGAAACCTGGCAATATTTTAGTTATTTTTTCGATTTTCAGAGTAAATTTTTTTTTGTTTTTGCAAATATGGGAAAAAAATCCAGTTTGTATAATTTTTTTTTTGCAAAAATCAAAGTTAGCCATTTGTGCGTGATGTCAGTAGCTACTCCGTTAATACCATTATGAAAAATTTAATAATATCTTTACAATTCATAGAAATATTACAATCGACATTTGTACGCCAAAATGTTTCGTTTAAAATTGTAAACAAAATCAGCTGTCACTTTTTATGAGTTCACAATGCAACTTTTATGAATTTTTTCCCAAAAAGGTTCACAATGAACAACTTTATCATGATAACTTAATCCGACTGTTGTGTAAACGAAATTGTCATTCTGAGCCAACCCATGATTAGGTTATCATGTGATAAAGTTCATCATAACCAGGCATTGAGTAAACGGTCCTTAAATTGTTAGCTTAAAAGTCTTCAATACGCACCTACACGCGCAGAAAAAAACGGGATTTTACCACGAGTGCTTACTTATAAATAGTATATAAGAATTGAATTTTTTTTTTTGAAATTTCCTTTTTAATAAACTGCTTGAAAAACCACTTCTCAGGGGATGTACCATTTATCATAAAATTTTCTTTATTTATAAAATAGCGGAAATGTTGTAAAAACTAATTTTGGCTCACTCTACCTTTTATTTAATAAATATTGGTATCTGGAGATAAATATTATTCATGTAAAGATCGCGCAGAACGAAACCACATCGCAATTCGATAAGATAATGTTTTTTTTGAGTTCTCGTGCAAAGTCGGTAAAATAGATATATATGCATTAGGGTGTTTAATTTTTATGTTGTTTATTTTTTCTCTGAAAATTACCTAAACGAATCACATAAAATAGTAAAAAATTAGTTTTGATCAATAATGGTATTGTTAGGTATATATTGACAATAGAAACAAATATATATCTTTGGTTTTTGCAAAAAAAAAAATGTCTTATCCTGTTTTACACGATATACTGACCGATTTAGCTAACTTAAATACCAATTTCCTCGTTTTTAAAAACTCTTCAAACGCACACTTTTTATTTCTTTGAAATTAAATTTAAAATATATCTATTTCAAAAAGGTCCTAACGAGTGATTAAGTTCCATATCTCAACTATTTTCGGAGATATAAAGATTAAATTCGCATCCCATATATTATAAGATCTGAAAGGCAGCGAAGCGTGGCCAGGATATCTAGTGGTTAATAAAAATATATGAAACTAAGCAAAATGTACAGTGTTTACTGGCTGGACTCATGCAAACTTTTGATTTCCTGTACAAATTCAATTTTTGCTATTTTTTGGTTTCTCGGTATATAAAACTCTCTTCTAGAGAAATGATGTCTGAACAAAAGTTTTTTAGAGACACTCAAATTCCTACTCATTTCCATTGAGCCAAACAATGGTTTTTGCATACTTTTTATGGTTTTTTTTTTCAGTTGCGTATTTCATTAATAAAGAAAAATAAAATTTGTATAAAAAAAAAAATTTAGTTTAGGTAAAAATTTTTTGATTTCCATAATTCTTTAATATTTATAATAGGATTTTGATATAAGACAAAAAAATTCACCCAAAAATAAAACACCCTAATGAGTATGCATTGATTTCATACGCACAAATCGCTTTATCTGGACAAATATTTACCTTGCGAAACAAATTAATTAATTTTTGGTACCTTTATGTGCTAGTGTTCCATTTAAATAATAAGATATGCTTACGGGAAGAACCATGAATCGAATACTCCAAGCGTCATCTTGTGTTATAGTTAAATCTTTGTTCGTCGAGAGAGGACTTTAGTTTGCAATTACTTAGTATGCCCAGACTTCGCCTTGTCCTCGTTCCCTGCAAACCCCATTTGTGCTGCTCAGCTCTGCCTCTGGAATTATCTTCTCCGGAATCAAATTAAAAAAATTGCACAAGAAGGAGTCGCCTCGTTCTGTTAAAAATGATTTAGAGAGGTCCACCCCGACGAAGCTTTTTGTATTGCTCAACATTATTTGCAATATGCGTATACGATTTGTAGGGAAGTCAAATTCAAATATAGCTGCAACCCCTAGTCAACTCCTTTTCACACTGTCCAAAGCTGCTTTGACAGGAAGAAAGGGTAGATTCTCCTATCATAGATTTTCTCTAAGGACAGGCGTGTTTTTAAGATCTGGTCGATAGTACACTTACCAGGCCTAAAACCGCAGTACTAAGGTGCCATCAGCTTGTTTACAATGACCTTAAGTCTTTCGTACAACACTCCAGATAGAACCTTATATGCGATTTATAGGTTCGCCTTCATTTGTGGATTACGCAAAGCACACATTTATGTTCAAATCTGGAGTAATGTGCTCGTACGAGCTGATGCATGTAGGCGCTGTTTTTTATGAGGGATATTACCATTCTCACTTCATCATAGTATGGTCGGGGGACCAGGATAACAGGTATCGGGTTCTTCACCTCCCCGCAATTTAGTAATGAGGCGAATTCTTCCCTCCTTAGCTTAAGAATGCTTTCTACGTCGGTTAACAGGTCGCCTTACGATAGCGCTCAATTACACCGCCCAATTACAATTGCGTCCGTTAGCAGCGCCCTGTAAGCAGCATCCTTCTTTTCCTAGGTAACGGTACAATCCACCAGCTGTTTTTCCGGTATTTCTGAAACCCAATAGTGTTCTCCGTGATGGTATGTAGTGCGGATCGAATATCCTCCCACTTCTCAGTTACATCGTTAGATAGAAGGTTGCTCTCAGAGAGTAGGTGCTAGAACGAGTGGTGAATACTCAGATATGTGTGACGTATGCAACTTTTAGACATCAAAGTTTAATTCCGTTACTGAACGAATTTTATTCGCTACAAAGAGGGGCGTGTGTATCTTGGGTGCCATAAGAGGAGAAGGGAGTGGAATGAAGGAAATCGCGTTCAGAGATGTTTCAAAGTAAAAATTACAACTAAAAACTTGAATTTAAACTGAAATCTACATTCTGTAGTAACTCATAAGGGATTATACCTGCTTTATATTCACTAATTTGTGAGTTTTATGCCTTCAGAATCAGTAAGGCATTATTTAAATTTGTTTGCTTTAATATTGAATGAAATCCACCCTGTGTTGCACTACAAGACATATATTATGGTTCTTTGCAAGTTTCGTCCCCGAACACACCTATTATTGGGTACCCGAAGTATTTAAGTAAAGTGATATTTTGTTTTGTGTTTCTTTTTGTTTACTAGGAACTATATTAAAACACCCCTGATATTGTAATAACAACAAAAATATTATAACATAGATATAAGAGAACATTAAAGTTTATTCCTCGAACATATTTAATCATTATTTTCTCTTTCTATACCTCACCCTCTAGGAATGCACACTCGATAAAATGAAGACAACCGACACATGGCTCTTTGAGCTAAATCGATTTGCGTATTTCGACACCGGCACTAGAGATGGTCCACTCATGAACTGCCAAAAGGTTGTGGCCAGAGATCGTAAGTCATTATGCTTAATTCAATTAACTGTTAGAACTCAACTATCTGCATCTCTAATTTCATACAAAATCAATTTTAAACAGCACATACCAGCAAAATGGTCACAGCACGCTTCTGTCAACTGGACACCGCCGATTCGGATGCATGCCAAATTCTCGGTAACAAATTAGGTTGGCCACCAGAGTTGGCGCGTAATGAAAATCTAGACAAAGATGACAAGAACAAAAACAGCAAAGAAAAGCGTAAAGCTAAGAATGGCAAAAATGGCGGCTCAGCTGATAATCAAGAGATGCAATTACACTGCTCCATTTGCGACAAGGATAGTTGTAACGGTAGTCAAAGTGTTAGACAATGGAGCTTTTGGTACGGCAGTGCCTTGCCAACGCTCATAGCAATGATGATTAGACTGCGTCATAGTGCGTGGTGAATGCTAAGTGACGACTGTATATGCCCGAATGACTGTTGTTGTTATCGGTGTTGGGCTATGAGCTATCAAATAATCTACAGCAATAAATAATAATGAAAGGAGTAGTGCAATCTATTGCTATTTACCATATGTTCACAAAAATGTTTGCAATTTATTTTGAGTTTCATTGTTTGGGTACGAGCTGAGTTGATGTTGAGCTCACCCCTCCCCCCCAAAGTTTGAAGTTCAGTGAGGTAGTCAGCATTGTAAATAATCATTGAAAATTGTTATATGTGTAAATATTAGGCATGCATTTGTATTTATTTAAAAATAATCGATTAATAAATTTGAATATATTAATCGATTACTTAGTAACGAATTATTGATTATATTCGAATCGCTAGCAAAATGTTTAGAACATTTTCTAATTTTGTAACTTTGACGAGCTTTTTAGTGCAATTTTTCTTTTATTAACGGATGTCGTGGTTTTGACATTAATGAGGTGAATATAATTTCACGATTTCACAAAATTAGCATATATTTGAAAATTGTTTCACCATAGAAAAAATTATCTCACAGAATACTTTTCTATCGCTTGGAATTTGAAATTTAACGTTGGAAAATTTATTAAATTGGAGAAGAAGAAAACCCAGCAAAACAATTTGGTAAACGTTTTCAAATCAAGAAATTTGCTTGCGCAAAGAGGCGTATGGAAGCGTTTTTAAAAAAACCTTAAAATAAGATTGCATGAGCGATAATTTTGCAACGCTATCGTTTTATAAATGTTGACGACAGTCGACTATTTCTCAACAAAATCAATCAATGAGTTTTGATTTTGAAGAGTAAAGTAAATGCCAGTGAATATTTACTAGTGCGAATAGAGTGAGAAATTGAGTATGGAACTGGAAAAGCAATCGATGTCGCTATCTTTAGTATCGATAATTTTCGATTTTGCAAAATATCACCCTACATTTAAATAGTCGTGGTGAAAAAAATGTATAGCACTATAAGGTACGTAGGTCCACAAACGAAAGTAATTGGTGGTAAGAAATTCACCACTGTACCTGACCCAAAATGCTTAACTTCACTGTGGTTCAATTGAATATTTACAAAAAAGTTATCGTAAAGGTTGAAAAAGCGCCGAAAAGTGAATATCGCATAAAAATTTAAGTATTACTTTCATTAAAACTATCAAAATAAAAACAAATTTCTCTAGTGGTGAGTTACCTACTTGCGAATTGATTTTTGTTTTAAAATTTTATAAAGAGGTCTCCCTGTGTTCATTACTTGGTGCACAAAGTTAACACATGGGCCATAGTCATAGTCGTTGCTCAACACGTGTTTTAATTAAAATCTTTACTTAACTTAAAAAGACATAAAAAATATTGGTCAATCATGGTCATATTAAACAAAGATTTTAGCTAAAATGTAAGTAAGTAAATGTAACAATGTCCCCTTATGAAAAAAAATTAAGTTGGTTGGTGGTATGAAGCAATTTTTTTTTGTTTTGCAAGGTCACCCTGTGCCAGCTATTTAATTCACAAACCATAGCATATCTGCAGCAACAAGCGAAAAAAGCCAAACTCAAGTTTGGAGTAAGACATGTCACCAGCACAACCGTAGACACAAACCGTGATTTTAAAATGTTCAAATAATATTTCCGTCATTTAAAAATTAAAACTCCGTCTAGACATAAAATGTATTTTAAGTTGACTATGACAGACATGAAATGATGTTTATTATAGAATCATGTTTAAGTTGATAAGACTCTATTTTAATTTGACTATGACTACGGGCCATGATTTTTTGCCACAATGAGAACTTGTAAACAGGCTGAAGTTTTAGGTACCTTCTTAAGTTTTGACTAGGACACGCCCAATTATCATTGATTAGGATCTAAACTTCGGTACAGGGTTTACTTGTTCTAAATTTTTTTTCTAATTACTGGTTTTGTACTAAGCTTTTAGTGCAGTTTCTATAAGGTGATTTTGTTGTTATATTTCTTGAAAAAGCTTCACTCAATTTTTTTAAGGATAGCGGTAAGGTTGAATATTTATTAGAAAAATTGTTAAAAAGCTTATAGTTGTATATATATGTAAGTAGAAAACTGAAATAATTTAATAACTAGATGGTTTATATAAAGTACCAAAAGAGCTTTGATACACTTTTGCGCAAAAATTTATTTTTATAACAATTAAAATGCACAACAATAAAAAGAAACAAGAAAAAAACACAAAAATATTTAAAACAGTTTGCTTATAAATTATAAAATTTAATATTCACCAAATGCCTTTAAGTTTTTTAAATATTAAATAAGCAAAAACGAAAAACAAAAAGATACGGAATTTTCAATTTATGTATGTAATGTTATTGTTGTAAGTGTAGTTAAAACGAGTGAGGAATATGTATACGGTCAATTCAACGGATTTGTAACTTTGACTATAATCATCATAAGCTACTAGCTTCAGGGTATTTGAGAACATTTCAATTTTGCGTATATTGCTTTCCTATATCATAAGTTGGCTTATAGATGACAATTTCAGTTCTTTGCTACGCCAAATAAATGTGGCGTCACGAGATTAAGCAACGTTACAGACCCTTACAATTGATCATATGAAGAACTTATTTGATACAATTGAAAAAGGTTGAGAAGTCAAATTATTGGTAAAAAAAGAAGCAATCAGCGCAACAAAACAAATGTCTAGCGTAGTAACGGGATTAACTAGGGTTACAAGAATTGGAAAACAATATCGAATGCAAATCAAAAAAATAAAGAGTGCATGGCAATAAAAATGGATGAAAAAAAAATAATATATAACAAGATAAACAAAATTAAACTTAACAAATACATAAAAGGATTTTAAAATAATAATAATTGTATAATTAAATTTAATGTGGTTTCGAAAATGCTTCGGTTTTCAATAAAATACATCTACGCATAAATATATATGAACTGTCTGGAATTTTTGAGTAACAACAACATATGCAAATCAGAGATATACATTTCATATATATAACCACCTGAGGGCCATTTTCTCATCTGGTCATTCATTTTGAAGGTCACTTTAAATTTCCCGGCCACTCTATCTGCCGCTTATTTTAAATGGAAGACAAAGAGGCTGGTTAACTTAAAGATAACTTTGAAATTAAAGGTTAGATCAGACAGAAATAATTGACTGCCAAATGAAGTGTTGTTTAGCGCTATTTGGAGATGGTGAAAACAACCCTTAGTATGGAGATGTTTTAATCATTCTTATAATTTTGTAGTAATTTCAATATTTTTCACACGGAACACTTATTTAAGAGCGATATAAATCTATGTCCATTAAAAGTTTCGAGCATTTCTTTGATATTTTTTTAGTAAAAACTCGAAAAGAAAATGTTTTAGAACATTAAATTTCAATTTGTTAAGTATAGCGTTGAATTTTTAGTTGTATATAAACATAACACCCACTGTCACAGTTACGACACCAGTCACTTTTAACATGACTATCACGGGTAAAGCCAAGACGGTATCCGCAATAGTTATCGTCTCCTTAAATTCAACCTTAACCTTGCGTAACAATGCCAATAACCGCAATAGTACCGAAAAGGAAGTACCTGTATATCTAGTTATGACTGGCTGTTACTGCAACGGCTGCCCTTATTTATTTGTATCCATGGTTATTGTTACGGTTACGTTAACAGCTTTGGGTACTATTATGGTTAAAGCTGCGGTCAGAATTATGGTCCATATTGCGGTTTTAGTTATGGTTAGAGCCGTATTTAGGGAGGATGGAAGGTGTTTCGCCTGCAATTAAAAGGAAGCTTTTGCCACAGAATTTACTTTATGGAAAAGTAATGGATCGAAATAGATGCCGAATGTTACCCAACAAATGCACTGGTAGTTTCAAACTGGGGTCAAAGTCAACACCTCCTTCTATGTACTGAAAATATGGGCAACATTGACTGCAGTTACGTGCAGTGCAGAAAGTTTTTTTTTTCGGCCTTGACTCGTGTGAAAAAATGTTTGATGCACTCAACCGTCAAAGTAATATTAAATGGGTTAGCCCTCTTTAGCGCTTACAGAAGGTTTGAACTGGATACGTGAGAAACAATAAATGATTTTAATGCAAGGTATGAGAATTCAAATGCGTATTTCTTGTGCTCCCAGTCGTAACTTTATCTTAATTCGAAAGCATTTTAATGCAAATAAGGGGGAAGAAGAAGAACAAAAAAGAACCTTAATTTAAGAAAACCAAAAATAAAAAGGAATGCGGACGTAAACTGCTAAAGTAAATGTTATAAATACAAAAATTACATACACACATTACTCTTTTAAAAGAGGAAATTGAAATTAAACTAAGAAAATAAAGTTTTACAACAATTGAATTATGAACTGAAAACTTATGAAAAAACCATGCGTAATTGAGAAGGGAAATGAAATTTGGAATGTATTTATATACTAGAATAATAAAGTTCAGTGTTAACAGTTCATACTACAAAATAGCATACGAACATAAGAACAAAATAAAAATATTTATCTATTCATGTAGCAAATTTTACATAATAGGTGCATAAATTCAGAAGTCATCTAGTTATGTTGCCACACTATCTTCTTAACACTGAAACTCACCCCACCAATTGTAAGTTCTTAGATTTGAATGTCTTTAAACAATATAAACAAGCTCTGTCATAAAAAATATCAAGGTTTTTTTAAATAAAATTTTACTTGATTTCTTAGTGAAACTACACATAAAAAAATGTATAAATTGAAAAAATTCATAAAACTGAAGTGCTTCATAAATGTTAATCATTTTAAAACTTATTCAAAGAATACTATATTTTATTATATTTTTTCAACATTTTTTTTTTCAAGGTATATAATGGTTTCCGCAAAAAAAACACTTAACAAATAAGAAATTCAAACAGTTTTAACGCCAAGTGTATGCAGCTGAACCGTAAGGAACATATAAAATCATAAATCCAATAAATATTAGCAATCGCAATAGACATTGAAAAAATAAAATTTATTATTACAATAAAAAAATCGTTTTAGTTATTTCCTATAAAAAGGTTAAGCGAAATGGTACCGATGTGAACAGTCCGTTGTCGAATATGGATTCGACTCACTTCTAATAATACACCGACTATGGCGTAAGCGACTTGTTGCTTTAAGCTCAAGTTATTGGTGCGTTATCGGTAACCTTATAAAAAAGCTGATTCGACCAACCTTATGAGAAACAATGCAATCGATGATTGGTGCTATATGGTAGTTCCCTATCCGTAAAGTAACTCTACCGACCAATGGCATGTTTGTTTTTCTCTTACGTTAAGGATACGACTAAAGCGATAACGTCAATGGCAACAATGTTCTGAGCTTTAGTCGTCGATTACGACAGGCGTACTTCACCACGCTCAGGCTTAGGCTGCCGACAAACTTCCTTATTCATAAATTCATAGTTATAACCATACCATATAATTAACCATGGTACCATGGCCCCAATGAAATAAGTCCCAAAAAAAATAAAAATTCACTATGCGTCGTTTCACAATTTTTTGTTGGGAATAATATCATAATGTTTTTTGAAAATGCATATTTCATATATTTTTGTATTTCTTTTATCTCTTTATGCATATTATATTATTTACGAGCATGATTATGTATAGATTTACATATAATAAATAAATAGCATTTGAAAATTTGAATTGGGAGTTATTTCATTTTTCTTGAGACTTATTTTATTTGTAAGTTATTTAATTTTTTTTTATACTTGGCGTCTCACTATCATATAACTTCCAAATATTAAGACCTATTAATTTCCTTAATTCGGAGTTATTTCATTTCTACAAACCGGGTGTTGTATAATTTTTATTAGGACTTATCTCATTGGGACTTAGTTCATTTGGAAGTTATTTCGTGGTACCGTTAACCATATTTTTTGTCATCGATTATTGGTTCCTTAACCTAAAAAATATGACAGGTTCATTTAAAGTATAAAAATGCAAACAATTTCTAATGATTTACACAACCAATAACTCACTTAATCAACATAAAAGTTGCACACAATTAATAAAAAATTTCTTACACACCTGTTCATTTTAGCTTTAATATTTAAGAAACATTTCAACATTTTCCACAAAACGGAAATTGCGAAAAAAATGGTCCAGTAATCGACATGCTCTTATTCATTAAGTTTATGAGCATCCCTATCACTTTTTCAGTATTTAAAACAATATCTTATTCAAATGTAATTGCGATACATAATTATTTTCCACAATATACTTATAAGGTTACAAACTTGTCTCTATTTCAGCTCATATTTCCATACTAAATATGTTTCAAAAATTAACCTACACAGCAACCCTACACTGGAATTTCGCCCCATTTTTGATTCAATAATGACATCCCTACTACGAATGGGAATTGCTGCACAAGGTTTTTTTGACACTTTCGTCAGTGTCAACCGCTGGTTTGACGTTTTCGTCAGTGTCAAAAGCATGTGTGTTAGAAAGAGAAAGGAACAGAAATAATTTACTTGTAGAGTTGTTCAACGGTTGAAATGTCAGTTGGCTTCGTTCACGGATAGCTAAGGACAACAATGCATGAACAAATATTTGACATAAAGTTATATTGATTGGCATTGAAGCTAAATCTCTTCAAGAGCATTCTCCAACGCAAACTGATATAGCATAATTGTTCACCTAAAACATGATGGGCTAGCTTTCCATTTAGTAGATGACAGCTCTCGTTTCACAATCATCTAGTTTTGAGCAATCCGTTAACCAAACCCTTTAATCAGGGTCAGCATAGGGACACTGAAATATGGTCCCACATATTAAAAATGCGCATTGAAGGCGAATAAGCCAAAAAACTAGAAAATTTGAAAACTTTCGTCCTCCACAGAACATTTCGGTAGGATTTTGTGGCATTATTCATCAGCATCTCAAGATCTTTTCTTCTTTTTTTTAAATAACTCCAGCCTGCAGACTTTTAAAAAACTAAAAGGGTGTTTAAATATAAAATAGCTGCTTATTTATTGCCCCTGTTGTCTATTAAGTACTGTGCGTACTATGCTATCAAAGTTACGCTAATAATTACATTTCTCGTTTTATTGTTTGTCACCGACAACCAAATCAACAGCAGTCATCTCACCGCAAAAGGCAATAACAAAGATATTATCGAAATTTCAGCAACGCACAGAGAAGAAAAACAACAAATGAACTATTCTTCCAACCGGTATTTGAAGAAAAAAACCAAATTAACAAAAAACTGGTACATGCATAAATGAGAATTTATGGGAAAAGAACAAAAAAAAATGTTCGAATATTAAAATACCATTTTTCAGGTGCATGCATACATACCAGGGATGCCAATTTGCAATTTTACAACACCATAATTTCGGTATTCATTGGTCTTTATCTGTTTGTTTTAAAAAAAAAGTGAAGAATAAAAAAATAATTGGATTTTTACTAATATTTTTTATTTCATTTATTCATAATAAATTTGTTTCAAAAGTTTTGAAATTTCAAGGAAATTTTTCGCATTGTTAAGGGATTTTTGTGCAAAAAAATTTGAACAAAATTTAGTTTTTGTAATGGAAGCTGTACATTTAAATAAAAAAAAAATCAAGTAAAGATAAATCAAAACTTTTATTATTATTAATATAAGAAGCATTGAATTTCGGGTTTATCAGCCCTAATACTTACACGCAATTATTGAAGGTGAAGGTTATCAAAATCGAAATATTTTGCAGCCAAAATTTTGAATTGTTTCAGTTAGTCTTTTCGGGAATTTGCAAAAGTTCAGTTCACTCAATATTAAAATCGAATATTCCTAAAATTGATATATACATAAATACTATAAAGCTAAATTTGTTGCATTATTCAGTTCGAGAATAACTGAAAATAGGAACAATGGCCACAAAAAGAGTTTATAAAGTTCCGCTGGTGATATTAATATTGGCTCTTTTTTCGGAATCTACGCTAATAGAGGGTAAGTTAGTACTAGAGCAAGACCGAACATAGATTTCTAAAGCCGTACCAAACTGAACATCGACCAACTAAGGCGAAGCCGAACCGAAAATTTTCAAGGTTTATAATGATAAATAATAAATAAATTTTGAAAAATTTTATACTTTATTATTGTTATAAAAAAAGTATTAATTTTCATTCATTTCAGTTCATAACATAAACACTCTTAAGTTTATAAAATTAAAAAAAGAACTTATATTTTTAGTACTTGAAATCAAATAAGTTTATATTATAGAATAAAGAGGTTAACACCCCTATTACGAGTGTCGATTTGCAGCAGAATAGACATTTTTCGATTGAATCGATCGGATTGATTTTGATATTGTGTAACTTGATCGAATAAAAACTGCATATTTTTAATGTTTATTTACATATTTTCAATTTTTTTTAATGATTTACTTTTTATCCATTTTATTTGCACTTTTCAAATCACATCGACACGCCAGCGATTGCAAACTGGTAGTAGAAAGATGATCGATTAAGTATTCACAGTCGCTCATTAAGCGATCGCAATTGATCGATGATCGTTAATCGCTTAATAGTCGATTATCTATTCTTGTTCGACACTCACAATAGGGGTGTATATTTTGATGTTATTCTGCTATTTTCAAAATGAAAATGAAACACAGCGTCACACATCAAAACAGAAATATGTTAAAACTTCACTTTACAAAATTTTTAAGTTAAAAAAAATGTATATGTGTACATATGTTCGGCAAAAGTTTCGTTTTATTTTTGCCGAAGCCGAACCGAACTTTGGTGGCCGAAGTTCGGTCATTCTCTAGTTCGTACTTAATAAAAAACATAACAGCGGCACGCACCACTTAATATGCTTTTATGCGTAAAAAATGGGAATATTCAAATTAATGGGGCCGAAACAAAGGGAGACAGCCTACATACATTTTTGAGCTTGTAGTAGTATATGTGTATATTTTTAAATAATAAAATAAACTGAAACGTCAAATCATCACATGGGTGGTTCAAGCATATGAGGGATCCAAGACTTTAATAAAAGAAATTTTTGAAAGAAGATAAATATTTTAGAATACAATGAGGGTGAATCTCGCTATTTTTTACCTTATTCGTTGCGACCGATTTACTATGAAAATTTGCAAAATCATCAAAAATTTGATTCGAATAGCTACCTAAATAAAGTAATACTAGTAGGCATATCTAAAATAAGACATGTATGTTTTGTTCATGTGAAACTTAACCGTATAAAGCGGCTATACACAATATTTTCTTACCAGAATCCAAATTAATGCTTGGCGGTAGTTCAATTATCGTAACAATATTCAAATTCCCAACAGTTGCAAATCCAACTTTTGTCGGGTTTATTGGTTCATGATTGAAAAAGTGATGCGGAATTGTAACCGTTTCAATATTTAAAATAAAATAGATATAATTTTCATATGTATATGAAATATGTTGCGCATGTTAACTTATGTGGAACTTATCAGTATAAAGCGTTTAAGTAAAACATATTTTTACCACAATCAAAGTTTGCAGGGACTGCAACAATTTTAAAATCCATTCCATTTTTACTACATCTAACTTTTGGTAATTCGCCTTTTTCATGATGATGAGACGTATTGCTCACAGACGTAATATCTAAAATAAATTATAATTTATGTATATACAAATGTGAACATCTTTGTTACGAATATAAAGGCAGCAGCTTAGTTCAGGTGGAGCTCTACCGTAACAAGCGTATACCAAATGTCCTTGAAAAATACTTACCGAAATCAAACTCCATATACAGATATTATACTTTTGGGGGAAGATGTGGTGTGGGGACAGAATCTTCTCTCAAGTATCTTGATCCTCCGGTACCTTTGCACTGGCTCTTTTCAAAATGCTTCAAGCAGACATAAATGGCATGTTTAGGGGTTTTTTTGATATCGCATGCATCCATTCACCTAATTCGCAGTTCTGCATTTTTGGAACAGTAGAATGCAACTTTCGTAAATTATTTACATAAAAAGACATAGCTTACTTACCCGTGAAGACTTTCCCATTTTCTGGTGTTTTTTTTTTTTTTGCATATAAAGGGGCCCAATATCGTTTAAAAATTTTAAAACTCAAACAATGCCACCTCAATAAACTCTTCATAAATTATGGAATTATATTAGAAACAAGAAGGAGCTTACTAACCGCAAGAACCGTTGACATTTGCAATTTTAGTATCACCAATAAATTTAAGTTTTCACATTCTGATGCTTTGGTCTGACAAGTGCAAGTACACATTTCCTTATCTTAATTTTCGTCATATTTATACGACAAACGTTTGGTGATGGAGTTCGATTTGATAGAGCAATACTAGAGTTTGCCCATTATAATTTTACATCTGAAACTAGTAAAACTGTAAAATAATATAAAGTACGAGAATGATTTCTAGTAAAAAATGTAAGTTCTGTCAAATTCAAGTGGTGGAAAATGGATAAATACGGCAATCAGTTTAAAATACAATAAATATTAATCAATATCGAGTAAATTGTTTCCCGGGAATTTTAAGAGGCGTCCAAAAACGGTGTTCCTTTTAAACCTAAAATTTTAGAAATTTTGTTAATAACTTTTGATTTCGATGGACACAATTGCCAGAACTAGTCAGCAAAACTTGCTATTTCTGACTGAAAGAGGAGCATGTTAACTCTAATTTTTGTGCTCTTAGTGGTCACGAGTAACCGAGCATGGGAGGGGTTTTCTGTAACTTCTGACTGATTCTGATTTTATTTTATTTTTGTATTTATTTTATTTTATTTTCCTTTATTTTATTTCATTTTATTTGATTTTATTTATTTGATTTTATTTATTTGATTTTATTTTATTTTATTTGATTTTATTTATTTGATTTTATTTTATTTTATTTAATTTAATTTAATTTTATTTAATTTTATTTTATTTTATTTTATTTTAATATCATTAATTTAATTTTTTTAATTTTCTCTCCTATATAGCTCTACAATGCTACACTTGCAGCGACTGCGAAGAAGTGGATGACGGCAGCGAGCTTAAAACTTGCAACGAACTACCAACAAATACAAGTAGTGGATCATCATTAGGTAACTCGCACTAGTAACTCTTTTATAAAGAACTAATTGCAATTACAGTTTCAACAGAAGACGACTCTGATGAAGATTATGATGATGAATATAACGAACGTATTGTCGAACTGCCTGATAATATTAAATCGAGACGTACAAAAGCAAAACGGCCCACTTTAAACGAAACTGATAGTGCTGAGTTTGATACAGTAGATGGTGACCTTGATAGTGATGGGGATAGTGATCGAAGCAAGAGCAAATATCAGCTGTTGGACAATAGAGCAGTTGATGATGTTTGTTATTCGGCTTTATTATACGGTAAGTTTAATAAGAAACTCTCACCAGAACTTTATTTGCCAGAAATTGTTCGATTAGCTGTCAAATAATGTTTTATCCTGAATAAGTTTTAATTATTTTGCATATTTTTTCATTTCATTTGTTTTTCTTCTTCTTGTTCTTCACATTTATTGCTCTCACAACCAAAAATAAGTCAACGGCACAAGTATCATTGAGCGCGGTTGCTCCTCCCAGGGACGCCGGACATGCCAGTCGCTTTTCTCTTTCCAGCAATTGAGTTATTGTCAAATTTGTACCATGAATGGTTGCAACAAGGTCTCGGTAGATCAAAGTGAATGGCAGGCTTCCATGAATAATGGTGAAAGTCTAAGGGAGAAAATCTGGTGTTTTGCCTTCTTACCTTTAGTCTTGATGTATTTATTATAAAGATTTTATTTAGAAAAGTTGTACAAACTACATGTGCAGAACGGTATTATGGTGAACAAATTTTGTTATAATAAACTGCATAAACGTCAAATTGTATTCACTTCATATCTATTAAAAGTTTACAGTTTTACTGGATTCCAGTATGCCAGAAGCTCCATGCATTTCAGCAGTTGTAAGATTTCAACCATTTTTCAGCCATTTAATGTAGACAATGTAGCTTAAGTTAATAAAAATATATTCCATGATACCCATAATCCACTCAGTTTTTGGTGGTCAGTAGTTAGTTTAGTTCAGCTGTGTTAAGACTTAGAGAAGGAGGGGTTTCCTCGTTCATTTTCACATATTTATATAACAATTGTCGAAAATAATTGATGAAATCATCCGATTTATTGAGGTGAACTATGAGTGAATGTGAAAAGAAATTAAGTTCTTTAATAACAATTAAATGAAAAAGTAAAAGAAAATAATATAAAATAATATAAAATAAAATGAAGTAAAATAAAGTAAAATAAAATAAGTCAAGATAAAATAAAATACAATAAAATAAAATAAAATAAAACAAAATAAAATAAATAATAAATGTATATAAATAAAATAAACTATTAATTTATTATTAAATAAAATAAAATAACATAAAGTTAAATAAAATAAAATAGAATAAAAACAAAATAAAATATAATAAAATAAAATAAAATAAAATAAAATAAAATAAAATAAAATAAAATAAAATAAAATAAAATAAAGTAAATTAAAATAAAATAACATAAAATAAAATAAAATAAATTAAAATAAAATAAAATAAATTAAAATAAATTAAAATAAATTAAAATAAAATAAAATAAATTAAAATAAATTAAAATAAAATAAAATAAAATAACATAAAATAAAATAAAATAACTATAAAAAATAAAAACAATAGTAAAATGATTATTCTTGGCCTTGAGCTCATTTATAATCTTGGATATTTGAAAATAAAATAAAATAAAACCACCTGACCTGTAGTTACTTTGGCGGCGAGAATTCTGCAAAGAGATTTGGCTCACAGCAGGGATATACTGTCGTGTCGTTCACTTTCGTCAAGCTAAAAACATTATTGGACTGTCAACGAAAATTTTGAAAGGTTATGTTGTAAAATAATTCTAATACCGAAGGAATGAATATTTTTAGCTAACCAGGTCCTTGATTTAGTAAATATTCGTATCGCCGGAATCTATATATATAAAAGAAAGTGACGTTAGTTCCAACGCTCATAACTGAAGAACGCCTGCACCGATTTGGATGATTGATACTAATTTTGATAGTTTTCTGACCAGAATAGGAGAATACCCAATAAAATTTCCGAAAAATTCCTGGAAAAAAAAATTTATTTTCTCATACATTTTGTATGGTGAGAGTTTTTATGATTTTTTTTTTGTTCGAAAAGATCAATAATGGATCGATCGATGGTGAAGTGGAATTGTGTGTGTGTGAAATAGTTACATCTATAGGGATAGGGATAGGAATGGGGATAGGGATAGGAAAAGCCAATATTTCTAGATCCATTCAGGTAAATATCTGGGCAGCACAAAGTCTGCTGGTCCCTCTAGTAGGTTTATATATCGAAATGTATAGTATCCAGGTTTTTATTTTGGACGATATCTCCGAATAAAATTTAAATTTCGATTATAAAAAAATTCCGTAATATTTAGGAGTTCTTCAAATGGATTTTATAAGGAGTATTTAGAAACTTGTCTGTTTATTATCACCCGCTGAATAAGTACTACAAAGTCTCGTTATCGAGGGAGTAGATCATCTGAGCGATAATCAAACTCCATGTACATATGGAAGAAAGGTACGTATACATAAATTCACATGCAATATACTTATCTAGTAGTATATTCACATATAATTGGCTTGACGTAAGGTGCAAAAGTCTACATATCAAAATATTAACCAAAATGTGTTTGATTGAAATCGAATAAATTGTGCTAGAAATTATGTCTGACAGTAGAGTGCAACAAAACCATTGTATTTTTCTAAATCATTTGGTCTGGTAAAACTTATAATGCAGCACTTCTAAGTTCCTTTGTTTTTGAAATTTAAGGGGTCACAAACGGTGCAAACACTTAATAGTTAAAGGTCCGGTTTTTCAGTCCTTGGTTAAGCTCAGTTTAAACTAAGTTTGCTTAAACTCGGCATAAATTTAAACTCCAGTTAAACTGCAGAGCGGTTTTTCAGTGAGAGCTTAAGGCCGCTTTTAAGATTTGCTTTTTATACGGCAACATTGGTTTTTTCTTTATCTAGATACGGCAACAGATAATATTTGTTTACATATTCAACGCCATTGCTTCTCCTCAGTATTGCAATAGTTAGGATTTCGCTAATTTCTGCATCACTATAATCACTTTCGTCAGATGATATATCCAGTATTTAATTAAATATAAAAATATCGTCCTTTCTTAATTGTGTTCAGCTTATTGTTTCACAACTAAAAGCATCAAATACAGGGTGGGTGATGAATTTTGCTACATTAAGAAACTCAAATAATTTTTTTTTCAGTGTATGGAATTCATTTTTCTTTTATTTATGTTAAAGCTCATTAAATTTTATTAAATATAGCTTAATTAGTTTTAAAAATAATGGAATTTAAATGCCCCCACTGCTCGTCGATGCATGTGCGGCATCTTACCAAAAAGTTGTTCATTACTGCTTGGAGAGTTGAGACAGGAATAGCCGCAATTGTTTCTCGAATGGATTGCCTTAGTTCATTCAAATTTGTTGGTTTTGCTTTGAAGACTGCCTGTTTGCAATAACCCCACAAGAAAAAGTCAGGTGCAGTAAGGTCAGGCGACCTGGGTGGCCAACGGAATGTGGAGTTTCTGGATATCAGCTTATTGGGAAATTTTCGTCGCAATTCTGTCATAACAGGTTGGGCTATATGAGGAGCTGCACCATCTTGCTGAAACCACACAGAGTTGAAAGAAATTCTCATTCGGCGTAATTCTGGATAGAAAAACTCTCTCAACATGCTCAAGTAACGGTCTCCAGTAACCGTAACGGTGTGATCGTTTTCTTCGAAGAAGTAGGGCCCGACAATGCAGCGTGATGAAACTGCACACCACACTGTGACACGAAGTGGATGCAATTCCGTCTCATGGAGTATCTGTGGGTTGGAAGCACTCCATATTCGACAATTTTGTTTGTTTATGTTGCCGTTTAAATCGAAATGGGCCTCGTCAGACATGAAAAGACAGTTCAACATGTTTCCATCCTCTTCCACCATTTGAAGCATCTTCTGGCAAAATTCCAAGCGAATCGGCAAGTCTGCAGCGTTCAGTTTGTTGGCCATTTGAATTTTATATGGGAATAAGTCCAAATCTTTGTGCATAATTGACTGTAATGACTGTCTGCTTACACCCATTTGAGCAGATAAGCTTCTTGTCGAAACACGTGGATTGTTTTGTATGGCAGCAGCTACAGCAGCGATTGTTTCCTCCGTTCGAACTGAAGGGTTTCGATGGTAAGGTCTTCTGTTGACTGTCCCATGCTCGGCAAAATTGTTTACAAGTCTTATTATGGTCCATCTGCTCGGAGGATTGCCGCCAAACGTGCGCCTATACTCTCTTTGAACCGAAACTACGGACTCCAGTGCGTGATAGCGGCGGACAATCCAAATTCTTGTTTCAGTGTCCCAGCTATCCATTTTTGTTAAATGTAAAAGTCAATCTGCAAAATAAAAAAAAATTTACCAGATTCATTAAATAGAAAAAAAGTTATATAATTTTTTTTGGTAGCGGCTTTCATTAGCCACCCTGTACAACTGAGGCTACAGAGCCAAGGGCAGCCATGATTCAATGATTTCTATGGTTGCCGCAATCGGGCAACAACACGAAATTACTGTTTGACGTCGTTCCCTCCGTGTCAGAAAGAGCGCGCAAAAACGATCCGCCCATTTTGTGTCCTTTCTAGATATATCACAGACATAAAAAACCCACATTTTCGTAAAATGTTATCACAAATCACTCATTCAATATCAATTCACAACGAATTTTTATTAAAATTCAATAAAACTCGGAAGCGGACTTAATAGCTTTCCAAAGAACTGTAAATAAAAAACAAAGATATGATAGTTTGACGTAAGCTGTTGATGAGGAAGAAGAAGATGCTTTGTCATTTGCGGAAACCATATATTGTTGGATCATGGGTGGCAGCGGCGTTTGATGCTTCTGGTATTTTCTTGCATAGTTTATGCTTAAAGACATATTAGTTCCTACAAAAAAAAAATTTAAATTATAATAACACTTAAAAAAAAAATTTATTGCATATATTAACAGTAAAATTAACGTAAAGAATCAGAACAAAGAGTTATTCATGATTAGATATTTCCTTGCTTAAAGTGGAATCGTTATAAAGATCATGATTTCACTTTTAAAGTGTTTAATTATTACAGATTGTTAGGGCTTAATTAATTAAAATCTAATTTGGTGTTTTTTTTGTGAATGATTATCAACTTATTTTATTATTTCACCTGTCAAATAGATCATAAAATAAATAATAATATTAAAATTTGTCTTTGCTTTAGAAATTGTATAATAACTCAGCACACGCTATTGTCTACATTGCTTATTATGTAAATTTTCGTTAGCAATCTGAAATCCTCCGATTGGTTGAGTGTTAATATGTAATTATGGGCCCACCATAAATTGCAATAAATGTCGATAAAATGTTAATTGAATTGCAAATACGTAATTGTGTGCATGTACTTATGCTTGTATATATATTCGCTAATAGACTCGTAGATACAATTGATAGCTGTGCCATTGAAATAAAATCTTTATATCAGTGGAAACAAGTAGTAAATGCTCAAATCAAGCTATGACGAAATTGGCGATATACTGCCAGCATTATAATCTTTTTACTAAAATCTTTATTTCATCTATAGGGCAAAAACCAAATAGTCAACTACTGTTTTCTGCTTGCTTGGAAATGTAATAATAATTCCACTCAATATTGGTTACAAAAAAATAGCAACAGATTAAGCTTATCAAAGAACTCTCATTTCGTTTTAAAATAAGAATAAGTCTATTTTAACCTATTATAGACTATACTTATATAACAAACAATCCCTGCAAAAAATTGTCAGATTAATCTCTAAAGAGAGTGATTCGTGATTAATCCCTTTAACCTACAGATGGCTATAATTCAATATACATAAGTAAATTTTTATTTGTGTAGCATGCTCATAGGGATGTAAGTCAGTTTTAGTTCTTGTAGCATACTCATAGGAGTTCAAAGTACCTGTTTGGGTGGCAATTGGATTAGTCCTCTCATACCCGTTCGGTTATAAATGGGTACAATTGGTGTTTGCATGGGACATGCTCAAACAAATGCCTTCAGCCCATCCTAGGCTAATCACATTTGCAGAGATAATAAATAAAAAATGAGATGTTACCAGCCAAAGGAAAAACCCCTTGATGGCCAATTGATTGACAAGCGGAGCCAAAAGTTCATAGATACTTAGGTGAAATTTAGCAGATCCCAAAAAATATCTCCGAATAACAATGGAGTTTTTTTCAATTTTTTTTCACGGTTTCCATTTATACTATAGCATTTAAATAAAATTGTCACGGTGATCAGTTTACAAAAATTGGGCTTGAATTGAAAAATTAATTGTAAAGAGAAAATGAATGAATAAAAAATCCTTGGTAATTTTTTTGTACTCTTCCTTTCCTCTTATTCTAAATAATGTTCGAAAAGCGATAACCGGTTATGGGAGAAAAGTAGCTACTACGAATGTGAGAAATGTGATTCTAAATATCCGGTCGGAATTCTTTCCTTACGGAATTTTTTATTCGCCAGGAAAATTTTCGCCAATTCTCTTTCGCTAGTGAACAAAAAAATTGGCGAAGAGGAATTTCGAATTCAGCTGTGTTGCTATTTGACGTGTTGTTTCGGCACTACTTTTTGAGATCAGTGAATGAAAAATAATAGTTTTTAATAAAAAGTTGTTAAGTAAAATAAATGAATAATAAAAATGCATAATATTGCATTTCGAATGTTAGTAGGACAAAAAAAAAACGGAAGATTCTGTAGCACAGGAACCTAAACAAGATCGCGCAACCTTCTTCTTATAGACATCTGTTGAAGTGCTACACAATGATTACCCTTTTAAATTTATTTAACAAAGTTAGATATCCGCAATGCCATGTCAATTGTCAAACCGAGATTACTCTGCTGAAATTATTTTTTCCTTACTAGAATTTTTACGCGGGAACAAAAAACTCTGATATTTTATAATTTTTTTTAATTTTTTAAAGTTTTTATTTAAATAGAAATATGAGAAATGCAAGGAGTTCTACCCTTCCATCATTACAGAATTTTTGAAAATATGCTGTACAACCATTAGACTATCAGAGCGAAGTATATATGAAAATAAAATTTTGTATAAATCAAATTTAGAATCATCATAGGAAACCTACCAGCGATGGCAATAAACTAAAACTAATTTTTATATATCAAAGGAGGCGATAGGGAATAAGAAGCGTCGCACCTTCCATAAAAAAGGGCTTTTTGATATTTCATATCGCTGGAAGTATTTATGTTAGGCCACTGAAATTGGTAGAGTTAAATGATCTCTACTACTTCTAGAATAAAGTTATACGTATTTTTATAGAAAGGTGGGGTACAACGAACGGACATGAGCTAGTGTTCTATATTTTAGTTTTATATATATTTTTGCTTAATAAAAAGACATTTTCATATATTTAATTTTATAATTCGATTCAACCTTCTTCAGTACGAATTCTTGGTACAGGTACCGAATTTCGATAAGTTATCTATGTACAGTGGCGGACATAAGTGTAGGTACATACAGTCGTTTTCTGCGTATTCACAAATGTTGGCCTTAATAAAATTATTTGAAAAAAGCTTGAGTAAAAACATGTGTCTATAATTATAAATTTTGTTTTAAAAATGTACACAAAATTAGTGGAAATTCAGAGAAATTTTATTAAAATTTAGAATTTTTTCCCAGAATTTTTAGAATTTTTGGAGTATGCAGTTTTGTAGCCCATTAAATTTTAGTACAATAAGGTTCTTTAGTTCGTAACAGATTTCGCTGATTTTGTCAATTTTTTTTCGACGAGCTAAAGTAATTTCCTTCATACAAAAAAGATTGGGCTCATAAACTTGTATGAAGGAAAATACAGAAGCATTTCAAAAAAAAAAAATGGTCAAAACTCAGGGAAATGTGTCACGAACTTAAGATACAAACCTTATTGCACTAAAATTTAATGGGCTACAAAACTGCATACTCCAAAAAATTCTAAAAATTTTTGAAAAAAAAATCCACATTTTAATAAAATTTCTTCGAATTTCCACTAATTTTGTGTACATTTTTAAAACAAAATTTATAGTTGTTGTATTAGACCTTGACACATCTTTTTACTCAAGCTTTGTCAAAATAATTTTATTAATAATATAATTTTATTATATATTTTGTGTTGTTAAAGCGAAAACTGAAGGACACACGGATATGGCTCAATTTATTGACTTCTCTAAATTATAATCCCACCTCCCAGTTGAAAACAATCGCCACATTGTGGCAAACATAATTTGAATTGAATATCCCGACAACGACGACAAGCCCCCTGCGGGTTAGGGGTTTAGAATATGCCCGAGGTAGGCATACCGCCTCTCAATACCCATCTTATCATCCTTACGAAAGGAGGGGTGACATGACCTAGAAGGGTTCACTGGTCAGTACGGCAAGGGAGTACCGGAGCGTACCGGGTTCAAATCCGGCCAAGGACTGTTAATTCGACTGTTAATTTGCTCCCCAAAATCTTCGGGGAGTATTTTTGTCGTTACCACAACAACAACAACGGCGACAAAAACAACATCAAATACTTATCACGGCGGAAGCTCTATCTAAATATATAAGGAATAGCCGTTATAACTTCCAAAGAAGTGTCAGTAAAGCGATAGTGACGTAAAACTCTCTCGAAACTCAAAAAGTAAAAAGTTTACGCCGAACAGGAATCAGTAAAAAATTCCAAGCACAACAGCTAATGCTTTTTTTTAATTGGTTAATAGCTAAAACTTTCTATTTTTAGTTGGCGCTTTCCTATGCTGTTTTTCAATTGCAAGTTTTACTAAGTGAAATTCCCTCAGCAGAAACTTACAACTCTCCCAATGAAATGTCAAAATGTGCTGCAAATGTTTGTGTCACCGAACACTTTTCAGTAAAAACTTTATAAAATTTTTAAAAATTCTATCCCCACCGAACACGGCTAACAATAAAAAGCAGGAACATATGAATTTTTGCTTATTATTTTTTTCTTTGGTGTAAAAAAAATGCAGAACCTGTTTTACGCATTCGCCAAATTTAAACTTAAACTGCAAAAGTTGTCGAACTCATTGGGATTCTTTGCAAAAACTGTTGCATTTTTAATAACTTAAATATATATATAAGTTTGACTTTGCTTTCCTCATTTATTATGTAAGTTATTTTAATTGAATTGTTTTTTTTTTTAACTTACAATATTCGTTTTGTTCAAACACGTCGCATCCACAGCTGTTAACGTGTAAATTTTACTCGCAAAGGAAACTTGTTACGGAAACAATTTGCCATTTAATGCGTTGTTGAACCATTTGTGTACAATGCTATATATAATATATAATTAATTATATAAAAACAAACAAACGCACATAAATACACACACATATGTATTGCCTTGTTACAGTTTTGTTGACTCATTCTTAAATATTTGAATAATGAATTTTTGTTTCACTAAGCACTCAAAACAATAGGCTTTGCACTGTGAGTAGGTGGGTTAGGCCAACAACCTCGCCCTAAATACAAATAAAATTACTTAAACAGTGGTGATTTGCTATTGACTCGTTCCTGATTTTGATTATAGTCATAGGATAAATGAAGTTGTTACGTTAGTTGTTCCATTGCACCGAAAAAACGTTTAAAAACATTTAAAAATTTAGGCTTTTAAAATAACGATCCAAAATTTAGTAGGGGGGGGGGGATTTTTTGGGGTTTCGTTTGGAGCCGGACTCGTTATTTAAATTATTTTTTTTCGATATCTGCAATTTAAAAAAGAAAATCTCAGTATACACTTATTTTTGTATATGTATTGTAATTTCTACTTCCATATAAAATAATTGAAGCACCACTGGCTATTATTATTTAAATCTTTATTTAAATTGAGCTTATTTATCATATTTCTACGAGTGCAGCTTTTTCTTTTCTTGAAAATTTTTTTTCTTTTGTTGGCAGAGAAATTCGGCTTACACAAAAAGGTGTTAGCTAGAAGTAGAAGTTGGATGAATCTCTATTTTCACTTCAAAAATATATAGAAGTGAGTAATCGTTTATTAATAACTTGATGAGATCTCCCCTATTGCTCCAAGAATTGTAAAATCGGAGCACAGAGTGTAGAAATCTCTGTTATTGTTCCGAAAGCATGTTAAGGGGAGTACTCTCTTATTCATCGCTTGGCGAGATCTCGCTTCAAGTTATACTGGGTATTTATAAATTAATTTTTCATTTCATGTACAAATTGTTACCAAAAATTGGATTATTGTTCTGTCGGCCTGTGCATTTCTAAAATTGTCAGGTCTAATTTTCTCTCAGGACCTTTACAGCTATGCTCATCCGATCTCTCGACGGCATTTAAAAATCTACTTCAGAGCCTATTCTCCAGCGGTTGCTTTGTCTCAGCGATCATGTTTGGTTTGAGTTCTTTTGTTGTCAGCAGCATAAAGTGTCTTTAAAGTGTAGATGTGCAATAAGCTCAATTTTAATGACTCACAAAATATCTGCTGAATCTGTGCGAAACACCAGCTTACGAGTTGTTACAAAGAATAAGAATCAATCCAATTTACAATTAAATCTGTACTTTCCTCATACGAGCTGATGGGATTTATTATCAACAAAAGCATGGAGCTTTCTTTGTATTTCCCCTTTCGCTTTATAATCACTAAAGCGAAGTGCATACGAGATGATTATGCTGTCGTAATTAAAAGCTTATATGAATATATAAAATACTTATTTAACTGTAAATAAGATTAGTATTAGTAATGTGGAATTTGTTTAATCCAATATCGATACGAAATAGCAGTCAGGTTTCGCATTTGCTTTTGTAATAAACAGATGAAATTAAGAAAAACTTTTACTTCCTTGACTGGATAGTCTTCAAATTACAAATGTTTTTTTTTTAATAACTAGGAGATTCCAGATACTTCTGAGTATATTGGCGTGATACTCGATTTAAAGCTGTTTTGTAAACTTAATGTATGGGACAGAGTTTATATAACTGCATAATGATTTTTACTCGAATTAATTAGTGTTGAGAGTCGATTTATAAACAAAAAACATTTTTCTTAACAAATGTATTCAGCTCTAAACAAAAAAAAAACAATGGTAAGTAATTGACTTTTCCGATTCAAGATCATATCCTTATTACGCACAGAAAACGTCCTGTTACAATTTTATTATATGGAAAAAAGTGAGCCTAATTTTGTTTCCATCACTATATTCTGGTTATGTTTGACACTAAAAAAACATGGGTGAAAATTGCATTCAATTCCATGCAGCAGTTTTTAACTGATGCGCGTACAAACATTTAGACCGACAGACAAAAAATTCTAAAAACTGTTGCTTTGCCTTTTATTACTTTAATAAAGGCATATGCATTTTTTCAATACCTACAGTGTACAGATATTTTATTAAAAGAAAATATTGCATCTTCTTCATCAACAAAGCAATTAACAAGTATTTGCTATAAAAGCAAAAATACCGGTTTAGCAGTTATAACTAATCGCATTACAATTCAAGTACTTCGATTATGAAATAAAGTAGTCACTTGATAAAATGGTTCGTCTTAAAAGAAATATAATGGTTGCTATATATTTTAGTGTAAAAAAAGTTAACAACATTTCGGATTGCGAAAAAGTTTCTTAAATTCGTTCGTGCCACTCAAAGCTTCGTCCCAAGAATAAGCCACAACTGCTTCTTGCGATACCATTATCCAATGATTACTGTACTCTAATTGACAGTTATACTCTAATATATGATAAAAACATGAACGTAAACAAATCGCAAACCCATGACTTTCGTGTGATGCTCATTTAAGCTTCAAACACATTCTCATTTGTACATAATGAATAATTTCAAATTTTCTAATAATTAATTTTAGCATATTTTAGCATATTTTATCTGTAGTAACAATATTCCTATACGATTTATGTACACACACAGAGATTTATTTAAACATTAATAATGCGTAATAGTGATACGAACCGCTAGACTTGTTAAACAGTTGCTAAGCTTTGCAATGTGAAAGCGTCAATTTATTTAAACGTGGATTTGTTAAGACCCACTTGAACGAGAATATAGATTTATTTAATTTTTTTCTTTTCAGTCACACTTTTTCATCTGCAAAAAATGATTTCAATGTTGAGAGCAGGACTACCAAATAGAACTTAATCGAAAAATCGTAACTTTATCTCCCTGGAAGAAAGCTTTCATCTTCATAGCTCATCATTGACTGGCGCTTAACCGACCGATTTTAACCGTTGTGTTACTAAGCACATAACTGGCGCCAATTAGAATCACTACGTCGTGCCAAGATATCCTTCACTTATTTTTCATCCCTGTGGCGAAATACTCCTTCCTCTGCTGTCGAATTTGGGTGCCGATAGGAATTAATTTTGGGCGGAAGGGTTTCTTTTGTTTATTCACCAATGGGGTATAATGCACTGCACTATACTGATTTCTGCATAAAGCTCATGATTAAACTTCCGATTTTCGCCCTAGAATCAACTTGAAGAAGCATCAACCTCCCGTAGAGCTTTTAAGTAATTCTTGGTTGGAGTTTTAGGCTGGCATTATCGTCGTTGATCATTAGACCCATATTTGTCATAAGCACACACACGAACAGTTTGTGTTTCTTTTCCTGTCATGGGTCTTTTCCAGGATTTTAGGTAAGCTTCAGTCGCTTGGCAGACGGTGATAATTTTCTCTGTTTATTGCAGTTCACACAATAAACTATATAAGCGCCTTACGATGCTTCCCAGATCGCCATTATTATTCTTACAGAAATTCTCGACGGGTTTTAAACCTTCCTTAATGCACCAAAAGCTAATAGAACTGTTTGTATCAGCCATTATCTCAAGCTTTTGGGAAGCATGTTTTGTTTCTAACTAGCCGAATCGATATTTCCCATGGTAGCAGTTATTCTTCAGTACTGGTGGTGCGTGCTATAACAAGACTATAATCCTAGTTGATAATCCAAGTTGATATTTCGACCTCGGCGAGTACGGACTTCCAGAATGTTGGAACTGGACGTCAATCGCCACCCACAACGAGATGTAACAAAATTTCGAAACTATTAATTATTTTTTAAGTAATTTTTAATGGTATATTTAATAATTTTAAAATTTTTGGATTTTTAAAAAATTGTAAAAATAGTTATTTATATATTAAATTATTCTTTAAAATTTCGAAATTATTAACTATTTTTCAGTTTGATATTATATTTAAATTTTAAGGTTTATTTAGAATTTGTTTCTTATAAATAAATTGAAAAAATTCCAAATTATTAACTATTTTTCAAGTAATTTTTTTATTGTATATTAATTTATTATTTTAAATTTTAATAAATTTTTTTATAATTTAATTAGGGGTTAATTATAAATATAGTTTATTGAGGTTTTAATTGTGGGGGTAATTTTATTTTTAATTAAAAAATGTTATTAATTAATAGCTATAATTTTATTTATTTTAAATATTATAAATAATTTATTATAAATTTAATAATTTATACTATATATTTTATTAAAAGTTAAATTTTATTACAAGTTAAATTTATTTTTAATTTATGTTATTTATTTAAAATGTGACTTAATGATCCAAATTTAATAGCAAAGACTTGTAATTCCACTCGTCGCCAAGCATGACCATTTCATGTATACTTTCGTAAAAGAATTTTTGTATTATTTCTCTCCCTGAAATTCGCTCTATTTGTCTGCCTGGTAATTAATATTTAAGGGAGCCACGAGTTCTAAAATGGCATTTCGAATTTCTACTTAAATAACCGCACCCCTAAATCGATCCGATTTAAGTTATTCAGACATATGAAAGCAGCGGCGCAGCCAGGGGTGGCTAGATACCCACCTTCGTAAATGAACTACTATTAAAACCGGGTTCGAAGTATGCGTGCACATTAGTTCTGGTAGTAATAAAATAACAAATCGAAATAATACCGTAATTTTCGAGGTCTGATATTGCTGAGCTAAAATTCTACTCCCTTATCTCTCACGTCTTTAAATATCCGAGTTCAGGCGGTCTGAAAATATTATAGTAGGCAGACTCATTTATTTAATCAGAGCACACAACGGCGGAAAAATAGATAGCGACGAGAACTTTTTTCACGTTTTTATAAAAGTATAGCCCGTTATCTGATAAAAAATATTCAAGAACAAATTTCAAACTTTGTTCAAAACGTAGGAAAATTTAACCAAGCTTCATCAAAATTTCACACTTCTTAATCCGAATTTTTATAAAAAATTTGGATATGCAGTTTTATGACCTATTAAATTTAGTATTCATAAGAAAGTTTCACATTTATGGTATAAGTTTGGTTATGCGAAAGGCTCAAAATTTAAAAATTTCAACATCCCCTCTAATGCTTAGTATTATAAAATTCGTAGGTTAACATTTAAACCCTTTTTTTTTTTTAAATAATAAACGAGTATTTTAGCAGCTTTGTTAACACAATGCGTTCTGCCTGTAGTGAATTTCGCAAAAGACTTAGTACTAGAGTTACGACGTATTCGTTTCGACGAACATGACTTTGAAAAATAGTTCAGAACTTGTGACATGGATATTGAAATCAAATAGAACCGATTCAAATTTAGTCAAAGTCTGCAAGCATGTAACCTAGATGTTTATTTCGAGATTTCTGTTTTTTATCCATTTATTGATCATATAAAAATGGAATTAGATAGTCAATTCATTCAACATAAAACTATCTTTAGAGATTTCGTCTCGGTTTTTCAACAAACCACAGAGAAGCAAATGACAAAAATTTATTTAAGCTTCCTGAATTTTATGAACCACTTGTTGAAAGCCAATTTATGGAGAAGGTTCTTACAGCGACATAATCTCAGCCAAAAACTGCATTTTACGCTCTTCAGAACTGCTAGTTACGTCTTCTTGCCAATTGGCGCCAATTGGAAACACCACGGGATTACAAATCAGTCTCCAGTTCGTCCTTCCATTGGAGTGGTGGTCTCCCTCTTCCTCTGCTACCACCGGTGGGTACCGATAAGAATACCTTCTGGGCCGGAACATTTTTATTCATTCGCACAACATGGCCCAGCCAATTAACACGTTGGGTTTTAATTTGTTGGACTATGTCGGTGTCTGCATATAGCTCATACAGCTCATTATTAAATCTTCTTTGGTACTCGCCGTCGCCAACGCGCAAGGGTCCGTAAATCTTCCGAAGAATCTTTCCCTCGAATACTGAGATGGTCTCAGTGTCCAAGCTTTTGCACCATAAACCTTATTTATATTCGCTCTTCGAGAGAGGAATTTCCTTTTCAATTGCCAACTCAGTCAGAAGTAGAACTTGTTGGATTTCTAAGCTGACATTATTGTTGGTGTTAGCGCTGGTTCCCAGATAAAAAAAACTCGAAAGAGGTTAAAAACTTAGCTACATAACTCTACCGGAGAACTAATTAAAATATTTGTATGTACATTATGCTTTACAATTCTTGAATATCCTAACTTATTTATCCCTTCTCTTAATACAAGAAGAATAAAACTCGCTTTATAAATAATAATATTTTCTTGGGCACTTCTGTACTTTCCTCCAGGCAAGGTTATTAAAGCAATTTCTTTTATATGAAAGACAACACTTTAGCTCTTCGGAAAAAAAATTGTCAGCAAAATGTGTAACGACCTTAAGATTGACACATTATTGTATCAAAACTTAATGAACTATAAAACTGCATACTCCAAAAAATTCCAAAAATTCTGATTAAAATTAAAACTTTGATAAAATTGCTTTGAATTTTCGCGAATTTCTAGTACATTTTTAAAACAAAACTTATTGTGTGTCTCAAATTTTAAGTTTCAATTGAAATTTCTTTTCATATCCGCCTTTTCCCAGGTTCCTGGCTACGCCACTGTATGAAAGTATTTATAATATTGGAACGAAATAATTTAACATTCACCCCAACATCCATTATTTTGTTAAAATATTTAAAAATTCGGTGCAATCGTTGTTGTTCTTGTCGCAGCTTAATGCAAACTATCATCATGAACAAATTAACACGATGTTGCTGATTACCTACGTGATTTATTTGAGAATTTACAGAAAAAATTTAGCTAAATGCAAAAAGCGCAAAAAATCGCGATTATGTAATTAAACCTCATGATATACAAACAAAAAACACTTATTTAATAAGTAGTCATCGGTTTTGAAAAAATTATAAAAATTAATCTGTAGTATTGATATATATTTTTCCCTTACAGAAATGTTTCCGTATATGGTTTAGCGATGTTGAAAATATTCGTTCGCGCCAACGCGAAAGTTCCATATTAGTTTAATCAGTCAATTGGTAAAAAATCTAAGACAACCGTTTGAGGAAATGAAAAGAAAGGCATGACCTTCATTCGCCTGACAGTAGTATGTAACGGCATAAACGAGTCGAGATCTCTCTATCTATCTCTATGGCGCGATATACAACAGGTATACGAGGTGTGTTCAAAACGTATCGCGAATTTTGAATTTTCGCTGGTTACGTATATTCGAATTTCGAATTTTTTGTGGCGTTATGTTGGTACTCATGTCTCTCACTTATGCCGACAAGCTCGGCCATTTTGAATGTTCAGTTAATTGTTGACAGCTGCTTTGCTTGCACGTGTTTTGGATCGTCTTCGATTTTTACCTATTCAAAAAAATGGATCAAAGAACCTGTATCAAATTTTGTGTGAAAAACGAAATTAAGTGCGCGGATGCATTCCGAATGTTGACTGTGGCATACGGAGAAGCTACCCTGGACCGAAGCAATGTTTATCGGTGGTACAAAATGTTCTCAGAAGGCCGAGAAGATGTGCAAAGAAGAACAAAAATTGGCTTTTGCACCACGATAACGCCCCTGCTCACGCATCGTTGCTTGTGCGCGACTTTTTGGCCAAAAACAACACACTAATGATGCCGCAGCTACCGTATTCCCCAGATCTGGCCACCTGTGACTTTTTCTTGTTCCCTAAACTGAAGAGGCCCATGAAAGGACGACGTTACGCTTCTCTTGACGAGATAAAGACGGCATCGAAGGAGGAGCTGAACAAGATACAAAAAAATGATTTTTTGAAGTGCTTCGAAGATTGGAAAAACCGTTGGCACAAGTGTATAATATCTCATGGGGATTACTTTGAAGGGAACAAAATAGATATTCATGAATAAATAAATAATTTTTGAAAAAACACAAAATTCGCGATACTTTTTGAACACACCGCGTATCATCATAAACCTCCTAAGAGATTTTTGCGCCAAGCTTCACTTCCAATTTGTGGTGTGCCGATTTGAATTTTTCCCTACAAATTGGTGGGACCTACAGTTTTTTGCCGACTCCGAACGGCATCTACAAAGGAGACGAATTTTTGCTGAGAAGCCTGTCATGGCAGAAATACACTCGGAGAGTTTGCCAAACCACTGCCGAGGGGCGACCCCGTTTTTGAAAAACTTTTTTCAAATCACTTTTGATGTTACCTGTACCAGGGCTCGAACCATGGACCTTCGGTGTGGTAGGCCGGCAACACCACCTTCACACCACGGCGGCCGCCGTGTGTATATCAAAATGTTCAGGAGGAAAAAAGAAATTGATTAGGCCATGTCCGTCCGTCTGTTAACACGATAACTTGAGTAAATTTTGAGATTTCTTAATGAACTTTGGTATGCAATTTCCTGGGCACTAATCTCAAAGCGCTATTTAAAATGGGCGAAATCGGATGATAGCCACGCCTACTTTTTATGTATAGAATATTTTCGAAAACACAAAAAAATTGATTATTCAGTACATAATTCACCTATAAGGATAACATTTTTTGTGTACATTAACGTTAAGGTAGAAAATAATTTTTGTAAATGGGCATGGGACCGCCCACTTCTGATTAAGTCAAATTTAGAAATAATGTCAAACATAAATCAAACACTGTTTAAGATATCGAAACGAAATTCGGTACACAGACTTCCACGAATACAAGGTTAGTTCTGGGAAAAAATGGATGGAATGGGTTAAGGTCCACGCCCACTTTTTTACGAAAGATTTTGAAAAGGATCATAGATATATTTAATAGGCAATAACTTTGTGTACAATAGCTTTTTATCATTTCTATTTCACTTTCAAAGTGTACGTGAAAGAAGAAAGTGGAAAAATATAATTTTTAGAAAATGAGCGTGACCCGCCCCTTTTAATAGTGGATTATTCCACAAAACTTTTTATGCCATAACTCCGGAAAAAATTGAGTAATGGAGACGATATTTGGCGAAAATGTTGAATATATAAAGGAAATGTTCGTTGTAAAAGTAGGCGAAATCGGTCAACGGCCACGCCCAGTTTTTTAACATAGTTATTAAAAAGTTGTTTGTAAAATATAAAACCCGATATTTCTATAAACAGGCAAGCTGTATCAATAAGATCTTGCACACATAATAAGCTTTTTAGGCAAAACTCGACCGCGAAAAAATTTTGTGGATTTTGTAGAAGTAGGCTTGGCGCCGCCCACTTTTCAGCATAAAAAATTCTGGTACTTTCAAAGGCGATTGTTTGTAGTTTCAACTATTTCAATGAAAATTGCTCAGCTGCTTCTCACTAGTATGTATTACGGTCTTGCCAAAAATTAGGCAAATCGAATAACACACAAGCAAAATATCCTACTGCAATAGGGAAGTTATATATTTTTTTTTTATACCTTTATTGAACATGAAATGTTTGTAAGTATGAGAAGAAGAAGAAGAGATGGGCCATCAATAAGTAAACTGGAATGATCAGAACGATAATCTGAGTAGATTAAGCTATGTCCGTCTGTCCGTGCGTCTGTCTATTTGAACGCAATTTTTTCAAACATAATAATATTTTTAAAAAAGTTGTTGTTGGTAGGGAAGCTATTTATATACAAATAAAATAATTTACCACTCAAAACTCATAACAGAGGTTTTTTTTTTGCCATAATAGATCACTACTAGGTATATAATGTTCGGTTCCACCCGAACTTAGACTTTCTTACTTGTTTAATTGAATTTCTTTTTAATTTTTTGCTGCTAATAAATCATTTCACTCGAAGGATGCTATAAACCGCAAAATGCATTTCTGTAAATGTGCTTAAAAATAACTTAGAGTAAACTTGCTAAATTAAACTATTTATTAGCGTTTTTAAATTCAGTTTAGTTGAAGGTTGAAATTAAGCTTTATATAATTATATTGTATTCAATATACAATTATATTATATTCGAAGCAATTGCTTTTAGTTCAAGTTTCAAACCTTTTTCTCAAATTTTGAAATTTTCTTAACACAAATTTATGTCAAATTTCTGAAAATTTTAGTAAACGCAATTGGGTTTTTCTATAAATATGACTCAATAACAAATTTTAAAAAATCGTTTAATTTTAAAAGTAAAACTAAAATATTTTTCAAAAAATCCTAAAATAAAGAAATGGTTGTAAAATGTTTCAAATTCTTTTTAAAAAATGTTGTCGACAACTTGAGAAACAACATTTTTTGTCATACAAAAAATTTTCCTTTTTTCTTTTGATCATATACATATCGAGCCCGCAATTTTGGCGTAACCAATGAAATTTTGAAAATCGGTATTTTGACAGATATCGATAGTTCTGTTTATTTGAAACCATCTCACAAAATATCACAATTGTGGTATACAGCATTACAAAAATAAAGCAAAAGCAATTATGATGTAAGTAACATTTTGCTTACAAATTTTGTATATTTTTAAATTAAAATCCCCTCTCCTGTAAAGTTTTATTTTTGTTGGTTACACTAAAAACGCTGTTAGGGCTCGATATGTAGCCCATAAATTTAATTTGAAATGACAAAAGTCTTTGGCAAGAAAACTTCTAACATTTTAAAGTAAGCTTTCAAAGGTTTGTAACTTGTTTCCCGCTTAGAGAAACCTTTTTGTTTTCTGTTTTCCTTTTATAGTGTTATTTTTGGTATTTTTGCTTTTATTGTTCCTGTTATAGATCGCCCTCAAAAAGCAAACAGTAAGCATGTAATTTTGAGATTTGGTGCTATTTTTGCACCCGCCACTCTACATTTAAGTATGTACACCGTGGTAAAGTTTTCCACTTGAGCGTATTACAAAAACATTACTACGATTACAATTATCTAACTTTTGTTGCATACACAAGCTAAACAGTTTTTTGAGTATATTTAAGTATGTGTGTACAATTATGAATTTACCCAGCATGCAAACCAACTAGAAACATGCAACTACTATGAAATCCAGTTACAAATAGACATCGTACTTTACAAGTTGCTGCTACGAGTTGGCACTTGTCAGATTTCGGTCAGTAATTCAGCGGTCTCATGGCTCTGCACTATGAAATATTTTTAAGAAAATTTATTAAATACCAGAGCAGTTAATCAAAAACAATCCAAATATTTACCAATGTAAGGTAAATGGAAATTTATATAAATTTCAGAACTAAAAAAATGTGTTAACTTTTTGCGAAAAAACAATTAAAATCAATTAAAAACTTTTAATAATTAATTAAATGATTATTAAAAAATAAGAAACAATAATAATTTTCATAAAAATTCAAAAAGTGAAAAATTATTCTTGGCCTTGAGCTCGTTTCATGAATACTTGAAATGTGAAAAATTGTTGGTATAAAAAAGCAGCAAAAAACAAGATATACAAAAAATATATTAAAAAAAAAACGGTTTAAAAAACTATTTAAATTTAAAATTTGCATGGAAAATTGATTTTAAAAACCTTGATAAGCTTAATTTTTTATGAATATGTAGGAAAGATTGCTCTTTTTGTCCTAGTTACGGACTAGTATATTTCCTGGCTAATATGCTGTTTAAGTGCTAGATAAATTTGCTTCTATATACAACTATTTATTTACTTGTGGCAGCATTTCAGTTTGGCTTTAAAGTGATAGTTAAATTTGCATATCGAAGCGTTGACCTTAACACTAATTGATGAAATCCACTGACAGTGATTATGTACCTAAACAAAAATTAAATGAAAAAAAAAGACTAATTAAAACGAAATCAAAATTTAAACTGAAGCAGTTGTTGCCGATGGTATTGTCAAAAAATAATTTTTATGAAAAGTCACTTAACTTGAATAAATACCAATGAAGTAAAAGCCAACAATTTTAACTTTTTATTATGATTTAATGTTATTCGCTTTGCAACACAATCAGGGTACTCGTTTATATGCTTATATGCCTTGTAAATATATGTAATTTTTCGTACAAGTGTACGAAGTTTACATTGTATACAAGCTTTACGAGGCAAATAAGTTATTAAGCGAATATCCTGAATATTTATTTTATATACCAACAATTCAATTGGAAAATACAATTTGAGCAATGCTACATACCGCCTAAGGGCGCTGCTTGCTCGTAGATATGGTAAAATTAATAGAAATAGGAGTTTAGCTGACAGAAAAACCAGCGTTCTGTTAGCCAATGGTTAACAGAGCGTGCCGAACTTTCTTTGCTAGAGATCTCCAGCAGTTTGCGAAATTTATCTATAAGAAAATCTGTGGTGGTTGTTTCTAAATTTTCGTTTATATTCAATAAAAAACTAGAAATAATTAATTAAATTATTAAAAAAAAAACAATAATTATTTTTATAAGAACTATTACCAAGAGCATAAATTTTCAAAATAGATTTCCAAAATATCGAACACTAACCACAAAAAGTCACTTAAGCCTGTTCGGTTAAACCGTTCCCGAGATATTGGTCGATATAAGAAGGAATAATTAAAATGCAGTCAGGTGGCAACCCTAGGTAGCAATTCTACTTAAAAAAATTCTGGTTGGTATACGGCCCCAAATACCTTCCGTTTGATACCCATATTCCCATATATTGCTTAATATTTAAAAAAAAATCGGAAAGGTGGCAACCCTCTAAGCTTCCTTTAGTGGCAACATCCAAGTAGAAAATCTTAGAAGGAAGCATGCTATCCATATACCAAATTTCATCGATATCGGTTTAGCCGTTCCCGATATAGTGGTCGATATCTAAAGGAATAAATAAAATGCGGTCAAGTGGCAACCCTAGGTGGCAACCCTACTCGAAAATACTTTGGTTGGTATACGGCCTAAAATACCTTTCATTTGATAGCCATATTCCCATATATTGCTTAATATTTAAAAAAAAATTGATATAGGAGGCAACCCTGTGAACCACCCCAAGTGGCAACACCAAAGTATAAAATCTTAAAACAAAGGATACTGCCCATATACCAAATTTCATCCAAATCGGTTAATCGTTCCTGAGATAGTAGTGGATATACAAATATACAAGAATAACTCGTTTAGGGCCGCTTTCATAAAAGCCGGTAACTGCTAACCGGAGTTTAATTGACGTATTTTGACCGGTTAGCTGTCAAATTAATCGCCGATTAGGCTTAACCGGCCTTTATGAAAGTGGCCCTTAAAGTTATACTAAGCTAACCGCAGTCCAAAATATGAACACTTTTTCTTTCGCTTTGAACGCTCTAAAACATATATATGAAGTTGCTTGAAAAAACGATTGCTTTATTAAACCCGTTTTTCAGGGAGTTTAGTTATCTCGATTAGCGCCAGCAAGTGGAATTTTTCTTTCTACAAATTATATTGTCAAAAATCGACAGCAAGATTTTCAATTGCAAAATGAATATTCTAAAAAGCTCTATCCGCGCGCCACCTAGGGAAATTTCCTCGCTCAAATATCAAATCTAAAGTCTCTAGCTCACCGGAAAGTGACTACAAAGTCGACTGCAAGATTCCCTCCTGCTTTTCAAGTATTTTATATTATCTCAATCACAGCACCATTCGTCGGTATTTTGTGTAGAGTGCAATGATTAACTTTAATTCAATGATCTAGCTTACCGGAAAGTTACTTAAAACTAAATTTGTTTAAATTTAAAATTTTTTTAATTAGTTCATACTACCGGGGACTCATTTTTCTGGGCTACGGTTAGTTAGTAGGTTAAAAAAACATAAAATGTCTCTCCTGCGCTCTGAAATGTGCAGACAAAATACAAAAAGTGTGTGTTCCTTTAAATTTTGGTAAAATCGTGTGAATACTTTGAATTTGATAAAAAGTTTGTTTTTTTTTTTTTGCTCAATATTTCAATAATTTCCGTGAGGCTAGATCTCTGCAAAAAATCTGTTAAAATAGAATAAGGTTAACATAATAATTAAATTATTTGGTATTCGTACCAATAAAGTTAAAAGAAAAGAAAAGTTGATGCTGACAACCTGGTAAAATGTATCGAAACAATCACCCTACTATTCATATTTAAACACGTATGTTTGAAAGTACTAAGAACGCTCAATCAATTCCACACGCTTAATCATTTGCTATTAAAGTATTATGCTTTTTTGTTTATTAATTTTTATAATTTTTTTTTTTTTTTTAATATTGTGCGTAAACAATATAAACATTTCTAATACCATTTGAAACTAGGCGATTTAATGCAGCTTTAATTAGATTGACGGGTAGTCACTATCTATAAATAAGTACACGTATTAAGGGTGTTTCAATATCACTCGGTAGTGTTCAAACAAAAGTTGTTCTATAATTTAAGCCCTACTACGTTTTACCTTTTGATAGAGAATTGCATACACATATAAGCACTATCGAAGCCAAAATATGCATATATTCTTATCCGGGAGCCTTCAATTCTTTAATTGACTTTAACAGCTGATTTGAGCTTTGTATTTTATTAAAAGGCGTTTTGCCGTCTGATTATACAGTGCCAAGTGAAAAAATGCTAAAACCTTGATATTACAAAGAGGGGTAAACATGCTTACAAGGGCTTTTCCCAAATTGTTTTTTTTTAAGAGAATACTATTTATTGCAGCAGACGATCGTTATTTTCGCGATCAAGTCACACAAATAAAAGTAAATATAAATATACAAAAGTATAACACAGAACAAAAATTTTTGCGTTTTATTGAAAACAGGGACTCAAATAGTTTTAGCAAGTCATCAATGTATTTCTTTAATAGGCAAATTTGGCACGTACAGCTCACGGTTAATATTTTACTTCGATACTCCCCGCTGACACTATACGAGGTGTGTTCAAAACGTATCGCGAATTTTGAATTTTCGCTGGTTACGTATATTCGAATTTCGAATTTTTTGTGGCGTTATATTGGTACTCATGTCTCTCACTTATGCCGACAAGCTGGGCCATTTTGAATGTTCAGTTAATTGTTGACAGCTGCTTTGCTTGCACGTGTTTTGGATCGTCTTCGATTTTTACCTATTCAAAAAAATGGATCAAAGAACCTGTATCAAATTTTGTGTGAAAAACGAAATTAAGTGCGCGGATGCATTCCGAATGTTGACTGTGGCATACGGAGAAGCTACCTTCGACCGAAGCAACGTTTATCGGTGGTAAAAAATGTTCTCAGAAGGCCGAGAAGATGTGCAAAGAAGAACAAAAATTGGCTTTTGCACCACGATAACGCCCCTGCTCACGCATCGTTGCTTGTGCGCGACTTTTTGGCCAAAAACAACACACTAATGATGCCGCAGCCAACGTGTTCCCCAGATCTGGCCCTGTGACTTTTTCTTGTTCCCTAAACTGAAGAGGCCCATGAAAGGACGACGTTACGCTTCTCTTGACGAGATAAAGACGGCAGCGAAGGAGGAGCTGAACAAGATACAAAAAAATGATTTTTTGAAGTGCTTCGAAGATTGGAAAAACCGTTGGCACAAGCGTATAATATCTCATGGGGACTACTTTGAAGGGGACAAAATAGATATTCATGAATAAATAAATAATTTTTGAAAAAACACAAAATTCGCGAAACTTTTTGAACACACCTCGTACTTCAAATATAAAATGTGTATGTTCACTCAAGCTGCATTTGCGAAAGGGTCAAACATTTAATTTTGTATAATAATTTTGTATAGTACGCAATAGACATTTTTGTCAAATATTTAGTGACATATCTACATTAAGGTGATCCTTAAATGTAGGCAGAAGATGTTTGCACTCCAAATTTCACATGCTTCAACCGCTCCTTCGATGCGGATATAGCCGAAAAAATTACGGGGCTGTTAGGCACGGCCTGTTATGGGAGTCGGTGGGAACGTTCAAAGTTACTCTAAAAAACTAAAAAAATATAAATAAATTTGTTTAATCTAATACACTACATCGCTAAAACTAGAATCTGAGATATAAGATATAAATTTTGGTCCCGGTTGGAGATGGCTAAGACTTGTTGTACAGGGGTAAAAGTTCAGAGTAATAGTATAAAAAAAAATTAAAAAAGTGTTTGTTTGTTTCCACATTGGGTACACTGAACTGTCACTCCTGTGCCATACGCCTCAACCGTCTTCAATCGGAACCATAACTCAAATGTGATCTCTTTGAATGTAGTATTGCCGATTGAAGGGGTTAGGCTGAACAAACATTTTTCATTTGATTTTAAGGGCCACCCTAATCTTCATATGCTTATTAACAACTGTCCAAATTAGAGGTAGATGGAAAGGGAATAGGATTATTAATTAATAGAAATACAAATAGGAAGAAAATGGAAGAGAGAGCAGAGAGAGAAAGAAATAGGAAAAGGGACACTGAGGTGAAAATGATATTGGGTAGAAGAAGAAAAAAAGATAGCTAGAGTGTCAGAGAAAGAGATGGGCACAGTTTTCATACCCAGGCAGGTAAATTTTTGTTAAATGTTTAGTAAAGACATTAATAGTGGATAAATACTATATGGTGGTGTATATTGGAACTATTTTCCGTCACTCCAGTCAAATTTCGTTTTGTAACAAACCGGTTTCCTTAGTGTTTAGTTTCGTTCTGATCTTTGTCTATCCGTTGTCTTGTATATATAGTCTGTGGATGATGTAGCAGGTAATGTTAATATATGTGTGCATGAGCTGGAGCAGGTAATGTGTTTTTAGTTTGTATATTTCCATGTTTTCAAGTACATTGAGGCGCCGAACTTTTCCCTGTATGTGAAGTATTCGGGCCGTTTTTTTAATGTTTGCTGGGGTGCATTTGTTTTCAAACATGTGATTTGCGAAGTTAGACTCTGGTGGGTTGGTGAATTTCTGGGTTTTTTTTTGTTGTAGTCCCTAATGTGCTCTCGGAATCGTGTACTAATTTTTGTCCTTTTTGTCCTATGTAGCTGTATTGGCGTTCGCAGGGAAGTTTGTATACTCCGTGTTTGCTAAACCGATCCTCCGAGTTAGTGTTGGTCTTTAGTTTCGGTCCTACATTGTTCGATGGTGGGGCTAATGGATTTCGGTTTACACTCTCTTTCACTTAAAGTATTGATTTTTACTGGATAAGTATCTTGAATTCAGTTGAAGTCATTAATTTGTTATTCGGTGGGTTCTTTTCACCTCGTGAGGTTGCCTATGAGACTAAGTTGTATCATCTTTGGACTGTAAAGGGGTACTTTCATGAAACAAAATTTGTCTCTCAGATTTATGTAAAAAATTCGCTCTGGCCGTTTGAACTAAAAATCATTATTTGATACTTCAAGTTAGAAAAGTTATAGCATGAAGATTTTGCCCAGCATGTGAAGGATCCCTTTTCAACAGTGCTGAAATTGTAGGCTAGATATTTAGTTGATGTCATACGGCCTAACCGGTACCTCCATTCCTGGAATTGTTATAAATCTTTTTCAATTCTGAATTTGTATAATTGTGTGCCCACCTATTCAGACTCAAGAAAAGAGATGTTTCCTCTGAGTACCTTAATGTATCTATGTGATGGCATTCCTAATATAGCCTTAGTCTTGAAAGCAATTTAAGCGAACAATAACCAGGCCAGAAGCTGGGTGTAAGAAAACTTTGAAATGCAAGGATTGGGAGTTTGCAAATTGAAAAAAAAAGCAACAGTCCATTTAAAGATCTTTTAAAATCAACAAATTTTATATGGGTACCTTCCTCATCCTACCCAAATACAGGGGAAAAGTGCGACTAATAAAGTACTAATGAGAAAGGTTTTAAAACGCAGAAAATATGGTTAAATTATTAATTACGAAAAACGAAACTGCAAACCAAAGTGTATGTGGCATTTGAACATTATAAAGTCGAGCTTACAACGCAGTATAAAAATTTACATTAGGGTGGCTGCACAGAAAATATTTAAAAAAAATCAGAACGGAAAGGAAAGTATATTAAAGGAAAATAAGAGCAGAGCAAGCAAAGGTAATGACGTGCAGCTTGATGGTTTATCTACGGATATGATGACTCTCACCTCTCATTACCCATATCCTCCTTATTTACCTAGAAGGTTGCACTGATCATACCAAATCGATCCCGCAACAGTCCCGCATGTACCGCCAGGGAGTGCCGGTGCATACCAGGACCATATCCGACAAAGGACTGTCACTTTCGACAACACTCTCCAAACCTTCGGGGGGTATTTTCTTTCTAAAAAAAGGAAAACTTAAAAATCCTATATTATTTTGAGCTTTAACACATTTTGTTACTTTGGAAAATCTTTCCCTGCAATTTTTAAAGAAACTTTTGATTCCGACTTGAAAAGTTGTCACATAAATAAAATACCACTCTAATGTACATTTTGGTGGGTTAAAAAAATTTTTTTCCTTAGCATACAGGGTTTTAAATAAATAAAAAGCTCCCATGGAACATATTTGTTTTGTCTAATACAAAAGAAAGTGATCTTGATGTTTTACTTAAATTTAATAAGTAAAACCAAACAAATCCAAGAACATAATCTCAATGAAAATTCAATACATTTTCAGCTGAAAAAGGGCATTGTTGAAACAACTTCTAATAGGGTGTTCTTAAACCATATTCTGAAATAGGGCGTTCTTTACAATGTTTCAATGGGCTATTCTTCCACCCAGATGTCGATTTGATCAGTTATTTATTTAAAAATTATACGAGAAAACCCAAAATTTTGAGTACATTTTTTTTAAATTATATTTTTTATAAAGTAAAAATTTTACCCTATGCTAAGGAGAAAAACATAAAAAATTTCTAACCTACCCTAATGCATATCAAATACAATCTTTTTTGAATATTTTAAAATTTTTTTTATATAAATATATTTAAGTAACCACCATAAATATAACAAGTATATCATTACAAAAACACAAACACATTTCCGCCAATAAGTCCAGCTATTTGTCTTTGTATTATTTACGTCACACCAACAATCATCTGCTGAAATGTTTGATCGTTGACATTTGGAATCAGAGCCAGGTAAAAATGCTCAGAACTGTTTGGTAATACCCATGTGGTGCAGAGAATGTAAAACAAAATGTCACGTAAAGAAAGAAAAAATCTCTGCATAAAATCAAAACAATGATGAAGCGGCGTATTGGACACTCTGCTTACTCACATTCACTTAACAGTCATCGCACTGCTTGCGATGGCGGAAGCTTTTGCTCTCGCAGCCAAGAGACTGTGGTAAACCCCGCACTGCTACAGCTCAGCTGATTCATTTTGTTTTGCTTGATATACCCAACTGTAACAGTACATAGAGGAATCAATTTTTTTTTAACCTAAGTTTCGATAGTAAGGGTATAAAGACAATAAATTGATATAGACTACGATGAAGGTGCAGATTGGAAACCCGGCTTTCTAGCATAAATTTGTGATTTCCGACCAAATAATGGGATTGAAAATCAATCGCCAGGTCAGCGTGACTATGTGAGAAGTACAAACGCCAACTTGAGCACGGATGATCCCACATTGACTTTAAAGAAAAAATAGAAAAACCCACATCTCCATACCTTCATCATCAAAAGTGACTTAGAGGGTTAGGTTCCGAAAACGCAGGAAGTGCTCCTCAAGGTATGACCAATGAAAGTTGATATAAGCAAACCGATATACGAGTATGCTCAACGGCAAAAGTGCTCAACGGCTAAAGAGATATTTTTCTGGAAACCCATCTGTGATGCATGAGCCCAATAGTCCAGTTTCCGGTGAGTACCATAACCTTCTATTAACTTGATAATGATTAAGGATCGTACTTCATTGTGGGGTCAACAATTCTCGTGATACTCTAATGGACTACTTCCATCTATTAATACCCTAGCTAAGACAGTGCTATACAGTCCCTGATATTTGAGAGAGATTTAAGGCATCCCATTTTAAGGAAATGATATGTTGATTTGCCAGCTTCATTTTCTTCGTGGGTTCGTTGGCGTGGCGCGTTCCCTATGACTCCAGTTAGCGCAAATGCGCAATTTTGATACCACATCTCGATAACTAACCTATGGGAAATATTTTAAGAAAACTAACATAATCTCAAGGACCATGGCGGACTCCGGTCTCACTGAGTCAATGCCGTTGAGTTCGAAAATTCAATTAAGGGCTTTCCTAGAAATTTCCTACTGCTGCAGCAGAACGCTGGACAATCGCACAGCAGGTGCTCAACCGGCTCCTCCTTTCTTGGAAGGTGGAAGTTGTTACACGAGGTATTGCGTTGTAGGCCCATACCCGCCGCATGCGCCCCAATAGTCCAATTCCCAATGAGCAGAGCAACTAATCTGAAAAGGTCCCTTTTATTCGCATTAAAACATTCTCGATGGTCGAAGGAAGATTTGCTATCCTACGAAAAGATGTCAGTTCTAGGTGCATGACATATAAATTAAATGTCTGTTATGCTCGACCTTTTATTAAAACTTACAGCTGGGTATACAATTTTCGGCTGCTACCGAACTAAAGATTTTTCATTAGCCTTTTTTCATATATAATAATTATCAATAAAAAAAAGTATTGCTTTAATTACCCTGTGGGGAATTAAGTGGCCGACTACTATACTAGCTAACTTTTAGTCGTCTTATTGTGTCTACTTATCTATTAGTTGGTTTCAAAGTCATTCAGGGTTCAATCAAAAAATTGCATCTAAAATTTGTTTAAACACTTGAATATCAAATAAAAATATTTGCTAACAAAAAAACTCAATTGTATTTCTTTATGTGTCACTTTTTCTTATTAGAATCAACAAATTTTCATTTCATATTTCGATTTCATTGAAAATTTGCATGCCTCAACATGGTTATGGCTTAAGACATTGGTTTCTAACCATGTTTTGAGAGCAGGACATTCACATATTTATGCATAATACACATGAACACACATTAACCATAATATAATTAAAATTTATATATTAATTAACTAATAAGTATAGGCATCAAAAGTACCAACAATTGCCTATTATTGAGCTGGCTACAAGTCAACATAAAAGTAGTCAACTTGTAGTCAGCTGAAAACCCCCTCACTTTTTCGGCGCTATCGCCATGTAAAAGTAGTCAGCTAAAAGCAATGTAAAGTAGTTGAGGGAAAGACAAAGCTAGCTGAAAAATAGTGAGCTAATAGTTGACTTATAGTTAACTGATTTCCCTACAGGGTAGTTCGGTCATACATTTGTTTATATAAAATTGAATTTTTTTTTTAATTTTTATAATTAGCACTGCTTTAGTTGCTTTACTTTTACCAAAACTGGTTTTTGTGCTTATTAATTTTTTGTGCGTTTATCAATAAAAAAGTGATTCCATCAATTACAGCGGCATTAGCTGTTACTTACATATTCATATTTACTGAATTTATGAACAAAATTAGCAGGCCACTAATGTGACCATTCACAGGCTAAAAACCCAAAGAGCAAACCAAACAAAACGTGCGAGAGAATGAGAATAAAGTTTGCTTCATGACACTCAGAACAGTAGCAGTTTTGCTCAATGATCGTGGCGATCGCTCCAATTGCCCCAACGTAAGTAACTAACAAGTACATACGAATGTACATACGCTGTCTCGGCTAACAATTGGCGCTTGAATAAAAACTTTCAACGGGATCATAAGATTTTCAGTTAATTTTTAAAATTTGCAAACAACGGTTGGCACGAGTGAAAGTAAATCGCAGTAAAGATAAATCGTTGTGAAGAATTGAAAACCATTAACTAGAATACAGTTAGTAACGAGCGAAATAACGGTGCATTTCTTGCAGTTCGTCTAATATTTAGATCTCTAGCAAGATAAAAAAAATACAGTGCATATTGATTGAATTTAAAAAAAATCGTTTTCCAAACTAACTAGTCTAACGAAAAGTATAAAAAATACAAAATGAAAAAAATTAACAAAGCGAAAGTTCTCAGCGGTCTCTGGCTGATCGTGTGCTTAGTACAAGGTAATCAAGTAAAAGTTTAACGAATGGAGTAAAATTCAAGAACTAAGTTTTCACTTGAAGAATCTTAGTATAAAACAAAATTAATAAGTAGAAAAACAGAAATATAAAAACAGTAATTTGGCGCGATATACCTTCGTGGTGTTTAAGATCAAAATTCTCTTTCAATTTGTGTTGTACTGTTGTTTCCCACACACTGACGGGGCCTACAGCTTTAATGAAAAATCCAAACTTCGTCAGCTAAGGTCGTTGAATTTTTGCTGAGAATCCTTTCGTAACAGAATTCTGGCTAGGAGGGCCGCCCACCACTGCCGAGGAACGATCCTAGGACCAGAGTGATTTTGGTGTTAGAAGTGTAGGTTCAATTGAACAGTTAAAGAGATGTTTGGTATCATGAGGGGACTAGTATTTTGTATGGTGTGGTTGAGTCTGGATAAATAAGAGTTTAACCTGTTAGAGTATCTAGATCGAAGTTGGGCTAGTGTGACTGTAGTCCCCCTCGGCTTTTCAGCCATTTCAGATGTTTGGATGTCGATAACGGGGTACACAATCCGATATTTGAGTTATTTATCTATATACTCGGTGTGGAGGTCATTTAGAGTCCTCCTACGCTCATCCATATCAAACGGCTGTACCAGAAATGCTTCCTTATGTCATTCAATAGGTGTGGGTTTAGATTACTAGATTTATGGCAGTTCAGGGAGAACTGTCTGCTCAACAATTCCGTGTGCTCTCTAACTTTGAGCATTATGTCTTTTGATGGAGGTGAGACTTAGATGATATAAGAAGACATTCCGTACCAGTTCTGATAGCGGTATTTTGACAGACTTCCACATTCCTCCAGCTGGTGTCAGAAAGATTGCCGATTATATTCGATTATCAACTATATGCAAGCAAAGTTTCTTTATCTTTCCCCTTAGTGCTGCCAGCAAGAGACTTGAGGAACTTGTGTCGGCTCTGTACATTTGTGGCTGTTAAGGTGGCATGATTGGCGAAGGTGGCATCGTTGTCCAACGTAACGCCATCTAGGTGGAAGTTTACCTCTTGCCTCATCTAAGCATTCGACGTCGTCAAATTTTGATCAGTAAAGAAACTGGAAACATCGCGGAGAAAACTATTTATCCTTGTACAGAGTTCGCCCTTGCCCTAAGCCATGGTAGTACAGTCGTCAGAGTAGGAAACTATAGAGACTCCTGGTGTCCTAGTGTATATTCTTTGTCCCTTCACAGTCTTGGTTTCGGAAAAGGCCTCTGTCTTTCCTTTTCAACTGCGAAAACTCTTCTTCTTGTATTTGATATAAAAGTGGATGTGAAGCAAGCGCCCTCTCTTTCTGTTACAATGTGCTAAGCGTAGATCTGCTTCAACCGTTTATACATGTATTTCGTTGGGATGGTTGGTGCTCTTAGATATTAGATTTAATAGTCGAGTCATGTGAGATTTCAATTCACCTATGCTTTTCCAGCTGCAGAGCATTTAGACCTGCTTAGCCAACATATCCATTCATGAATTTCTTATATTTGCCTTGATACTCATCGACCTCGTAAGAAGAGCTGAAGCAGCGGTATAAACGAGATCTTCAACTTATTTCAAGCAAAAGAAGGCGTCGCGGGAGCTTGTCCGACCAAAAATCCCTATTAAAAGCCAGAAAAGGGTGAAGTTTTAAAATCCGAACCTGACGACTAAGAATCAGTTTTGAAATCGCTTGCAAAGATTCGGAAATGTGAAAGTCCAGCAGCGGTATAAAGACCTAACTTTAAATAATACAAAATTAAAAATACCTTGACTATACTTCATACAACTCGTTATAATACTTGGACCTCAAAAATATCGTTAGCAGAGTATAGAGAATCGTGGAGAAAATACCGGTTTTTTTTTTTGTGGTTATGAAAAAATTCTTGATTCAATGCACCATAACTGATATCGCCACACCATCCGTGTGTCCGTGGACTAGCGTCCAAGTCCCGCTTTGTTGCACTGAGTGTAGTATCTACAAAGCTACTGATTTGTTTTCCCACTCCTGGGCCGCCCTATATTATTTCTATGACGTTATCGGCCGTAATTTGGCCGACTCTTCGTTCGAGCACTTGTCGCTCCCCGATCTATCTTGAGCATTTGAAGAATGTGTGTTCAGGATCGTCTTCGTCTGCATCACCATACACGGACTTCGGATCTTCTACCAGCCATAGTCTGTTTGGCACTACAAGCAAATCTAAAAAGTTAAAATTCAGTGAGTAGGGGTATTCACTCTACGCTGCAAAATAATAGTTACGAATACTTATTTTAAATGATTGCAATCCAAAAACAAAATACGCAAATCAAAAGCATCCCATGTACTTGCTTATTGTTTATTATAAAATTGTTTATTGTATGATATTTTTACAAATTCTTACACCTTTCGTTAGCAATAATTCAAGATGTTAATAACACCACTATGCGAACAAACAGTAAACTGTTAAATGAATATTAGAATGCTAACTGAATCACTGGCAAATCAAAGCTAATTAATTGTACTTTTATAGACTTAAATGTGTACATATTTACATACAACTCTACCTACATTTGTCTGGACATAAGCAACCATACACATTTACGCATATTTATCATATTTTCTACAAATTTATTTATTTAAAATGTTAGACACTTAGTAAGTGGTTTATAAGCTGCCCACAGTCATATATTCACAATTAAATATTTATAGACATATCAGCTTATATCACATGATTTACTATAAAGCTACCAATCTAATTAACATTTAAATAATGCAAATAAGAAAGAATATTTTTCTTAGACTTGCTGCAAGTTATAGGTCTAGTCAAAGATACAAAATCTGCATACACAGACTTGGGAATGCACTTCAAAATCTGGACTATGGGGTCATAAACCACTTTTTGACAGGTAGCTTATATTTACTACCATCTTTATTGTTGTTTGCCTTAAGAAGAAGTGTCTTATGGCAGTAAATAGATGCCATTAGCAATATATGAACCAAGTATCAAGCTCATTTAAAAGATAATTTATTGCGTTGTTGTAATTTTGGTTGCTAGCTCGCAAGCGACTTATTGATATTTAATTTTCACAGGAAATTTCAAATTCTGCGCAAAACATTCAGATTGTTTTGGTGGTTCAACAACAACAACTAAATAAAATAAGCTATAAAAGCTTGAATAACAATAAGCGATTTTTTTTTAGCAAGCACTTAGCGACTTGTGAATAAAATACCAATTGAAATGAAAATAATGTTTTTTCTTTCTGGCTTGTTTATTTTGTGGTTGTTTTGAATTTAAACAAGCAGACAAATTGTATCGCGCATCAAAATGAATCAAAAACGGCCAATAATTACAATTTCTAGCAATGTTAACATTAATTTTTTTATTTGAATTTTGGTGGACCGGAAGCTTTTAGTTAAAATAGGACCAACAAAGTCCGATAGTCTCGTCAACGCATGGTCAGGAATACCACAAGGCACCCATTGCGTTCCTCTACTTTTTATACTGTTTATAAACGCCTTACCACAACATTTCAAGTTTTCGAAATGCCTAATGTTTGCCGATGATGTAAAAGTATATATGCCGATTTGTAGTTCGAATGATTGTTATAATCTCCAATCAGACCTCGAAATATTTCAGCACTGGTGTTGCGCTAACAATTTTGTTTCTCAATACGAGCAAATTCAATGTAGTTTCATATTCCAAAGCTCTTAACCATATAATGTTCGATTATTCAATAGATAATGTTATTCTAAACCGTTTGGAGGAAATTAAGGATCTCGGTGGGATTTTTGACATGCGTCTAACGTTTAATAGGCATGTTGACGTTACACTCTCTAACGCACGTTCCATGTTGGGATTTATAAGACGAAATTCGAAAGAATTTAAAGATCCTTGCACACTAAAGTCTCTTTATATCTCTCTAGTAAGGAGTCTCCTTGATTATTGTTGTCTTGTATGGAACCCATACTATTCGTCCCATATTAATAAACTAGAAAGAGTTCAAAGGAACTTTACGAAATTTGCGTTACTTAAGCTAAACTGGCCAAATTTTACAAATAATTAGTAGGGTATGGCGGGGCTAGCTGAGCAATTTTTGACTTGAGCGGATATAGCTCCTCAACGATAAGTCTCAATGAGTTGTTATGCGGCTTGATGGATTAGTAATTTATCCCTTAGCAAAAGTGCCCATAGTCATTTTTTTGTAACAAGTCGAATTTAAGAGCTACAGCTGTTTAAATGCAGCAAGTCAAGTACGCTCAATGTACCCCATAGGTGAGGTAAGTTGAGCAAGGGTATGGGGCAAATTGAGCACTAAGAATGTCTAACCAAACCATGGGTTCAATGTTGACTAGAGATGAAGTAAAATATGTGTTTGACAATTAGCTCTTTATTTATAGTCTTTGAGTGACAGAACAACAAAACTTTAAGTAATGGTCTTTGGATAATTAACAGAAAATAGAATAATCAAAGCATCAACTTATCTTGGGACAAGTTCAGGTTTAATTCAGTCTTTCTGTTTAAAATCAGACTCAAATATCTCAAAAAATAGATTAATAAGATCTTAGCAACTTAATCGTCGTTGTCACTGTTGCAATTGACACAAACGAAAGTAAGACCAACACCTGGAACACATTTTGTATGTGCTCATTCCCTGCTAGCAACTATAGCTCAACTAACCCCAACCAATTCTCTGGAAGATTAACACTTATCTGATTGAAAACAGGCAACAATTGAATAATACAGACGAAAACTTGCGACAAACGACGTTTTTAATTTTTGGTCACAAAATAAACAAAACGCACGGGCACTTCACGCGCTCGTCCAGCGGCCACTAGCGATCGCGTGGTGACTACCCCTCCCGCGACTCCTTCTTTCCCCCATATGATGCCTATGCGTACGATGAATAGTTTGCGAGATATTTCGATTGCCCAACTTGCCACTATGCTCAACTAGCCCCGCCCTACCCTACTTAAAAGCCAGAATCCATCAAAGTGGACCAAATGAATTTTTTAATTCTTTTTTTTATTAAAAATTAATACCGAAACCCATTAGACTTCCACCTGATTCAAATATAAATATTTTGTATGTTTTGGATACCCTGTCTTTATTAATTACTGTATACCTTATATGTATACATATATATATAAATATTAGACTGGACCAAAAAAAATGTTTTTTGAAAATTGTATCATGTTGGACTTTCCGTGTCAAATCGTCATATAGTTAGAATCGACTGATTGGAATGAGCTTTTTCTGGGAAGTCCTTTTATCATCAGGTAACTCTAACTTTAGAAAAGTTTCAATTTATTTATTATACCTTTTATATATCTTAGATATTTTGAAATTTTTAGAAGGGGGTTTTTTGTTTTCTCAAAAATATGAATTTTTGAACTTTGACCAAAAATTTTTTTTTTGTTATTTTTTTTAGCACTCGCGCACAATTAGTTTAACACCATACACATACTCAATTTTGATCACTGAAAAACATTTTTGTTGCCAACCCTTTTATTTTTCAAACCGACAAAAAAAATACCTTAATGATTATTTTTTCAGAGGTTTGTCATGGATACTTTGGTTTTGAACCAAATTAAATTTCCCACAAAAAAAGTTACAAACAGGGTTCGAAAAGGCTTAACTATTTTCAAGTGTTTCAAAATTGCTTTTACTCGAGTTTTGAAAATGATTCCGCAACTAAAAATAAGCAAAGTAAAAAAATTTTTTTTTTCATTTTACTTCAGCAGTAAGTTGAAAAGAAACGAGCTTCAGCAGTCAACAGAAAAAAAAACTTGAGAATTTTGCTGAGGCTTTAAGCTATTAGCTTTTTATATTTAAGTTTTTTCATTTTTCATATCTTTCAGTTTTTTCACAGCCGAATTTATGTTTCGAATTTCTGACTGAAAAATAGTAAAACTAAAATTTTTTTGCTTTTTTTCAGCAGCTATTTCAAAATTTCATAGGGAAATTCAAATAATTATATGATGTTCTGATCGTACTGGTGCAATTCCTTTGATTGTTATATGCCTTTTTGCTATACTTACATCCGAAAGACATATGTACGGATGCGTATATGGAAAAACAAAAGTAAGACGAGTAACAAACGAAGTATTATTCCCTGCATAACAGATATTACGATAGGCTTGGGATTCGAAACATAAAAACTTCTTCCAACTGAGCCTCGCATAATAAAACCGCCGTGGTATAGAGGTAGTGCGTTGGCCTACCCCTGCAAAAAATCGTGCACTAATGTCTAAAGATATTTGTCCGCGATGCATCCCTTTCGTCTACAGTGGGCTATAATTGATCTCAACTCGTCTTATATGGGCATAGTTGGGATAATTCAGTTTTAATTTGTGTAGCATACTTATAGGAGTTGAAAGCAAACTTGTCCAACTGTACCCGTAAACGAACAAAGGGGATGTGTCCGACACTACCCGTTTGGCCATAAAGGGTACAATTGGTCTCTTCATAGGACATGCTCAAACAAAAGGGATAAGTTCATTGCACTCCACCGTTTCTGACTCGTATGGGATCACAACTATTGATTGTGTTCTAAGGTATTCTTTAATTAAGTCATCGTTTGCTTGTTTCTTTTTGTGTTAGCGAAACAGTCATATCGTAATGGATGTGAAAGCAGGATAAAAGCTGTACATCAGAAGAAAGTAATTGAGAAGTTACAAAAATTAACATCATATTTTACTACTACTACTGGAGAAACTTCTGTAAGTAGCAACCAAACCATAAATCTTCCAAATGATTAGTCGTGTCGTTCACAAATTGCGGGAATTTCTGAATCCTCATGTTCTTCAACAATTTCCATAAACTTTGGAAAGTACATTGAAGTAGAAAGCGACCGTCCCTATAACGGAAGAGCAACAAATTCGGGGATTTCACAAGTTGCGACAACTGTGTCAGTAGAACAACAACAGTTTTTCAACCTGGAATAAATATCATACGATCTTGCCGAAAAGTTTACTTAAAAAATGGGAAATATGGATTCGTAAGGGACTAGCATGTTTTAAATATAAATAAATTGACTTTTCCGATACATCCAGAACCTACAACAACAAAGCATTGATTATTCGCAAATTGAAGAGCAATGGATTATTGTAGAAATGAACTTAAGCGGATTGTACCTATTGTAAAATTTTTGACATCGAGAGGGCTTTCATTTCGCGGTGACAATGAAAACCTAAGATCTCCTGATAAAGGACATTATTCACTTAAAATAATTTGGGAGTCCTGGAAAAGGTAACATTTCTTAAGTACAATGCTTCGAGATAGATTAACCAGCTTGTCGCTGATGTCCATAGAATCTGATGCGCTAAAAAGTAATGATTTAGAAGAAGTGACTAACGTCATAGTGTGGTTTTATTATGCGAGGCTCAGTTGGAAGAAGTTTTTATGTTTCGAATCCCAAGCCTAGCGTAATATCTGTTATGCAGGGAATAATAATTCGTATGTTACTCGTCTTACTTTTGTTTATACATATACACATCCGTACATATGTATGTCTTTCGGATGTAAGTATAGCAAAAAGGCATATAACAATCAAAGGAATTGCACCAGTACGATCAGAACATCGTATAATTATTTGAATTTCCCTATGAAATTTTGAAATAACTGCTGAAAAAAACCAAAAAAATTTTAGTTTTACTATCTTTCAGTCAGCAATTCGAAACATAAATTCGACTGTGAAAAAACTGAAAAATATGAAAACTGAAAAAAACTTAAATATAAAAAGCTAATAGCTTAAAGCCTCAGCAAAATTCTCAAGATTTTTTTTCTGCTGATTGCTGAAGCTCGTTTCCGTTCAACTTACTGCTGAAGTAAAATGAAAAGAAAAATTTTTTTTACTTTGCTTATTTTTAGCTGCTGAAATGTTTCTGAACTATAAATGTAGGCTACAGGCAAATTTTCGAATCTGACAAAAAACTGATTTCTAGTTAAGCTAAAAATTTCAAAATTTTGCTATTTTTCAGCCAGCAATTCAAACCCTGGTTACAAATATTAATTTCGCCAGGGCCGTTGTTTCTCATTCCACATTTTAATTTTAGAAATTTTTAAAAAACTTTTACAGTATATTTTTGCCGCTCTGAAAAATAGTATTAAAAAAATATAAAAAAATTTCGCTCAGTCTAATGTATATATAGCATGGCGCTGATTACTGCAGTTCGATACATAGCATTTGCTCAATCGGCTGAGTTAAACCGCCTTAATTAGTCTGTTATTTCCAAACTAAATACAGACTTTGGTTGAATTCCTTATACCTTCCAAAATTAGTCATTAAACAATTTAAGTCTATACCTAAACACGTACATAAGTACATACATACATGCTTATATATACGAGTATTTTGTTTATTTACACAATTATTTGAAAGAAAAGTAGTCTGACATTCAACTCAGATTTGGCAATCAAATAAAGTAAAATTGCATTCGAGTCGCTTCAATTGTTTGCTACCTGCTTTCTCAGAAATATATAATTTACTTGTGTTTTACCTTTTACATTGTAAATTATATAAATATGTTTGTATATGACAATCAAAAGTTACGAAAGCAGAACAAAGAAAAATCTAAAAAAAAACACACAAATTCTCATGATGTTATTGTTGTTGTTATGTGAATTAGTTGAATAATATTTAGAATGTTTTTGCATATTAGTTAAAATGTAAATTGCAAATTATATACACACTAACATATGTACGTATTTGTATATGTCTAATTATGAATATTGATAATTACGTTTATTTTGAGGGATTTGAAAAAACTGTTTAGTGCAATGAGTTATAATTATTTAAATGCATTATTAATATAAGTAATTATATTAGTAGCAGCTGCGAAAAAAAAATTATTAAGTGCCTATACATTTAACGGGCGTTTTTTAATAAGTAATAAACAAATTGATTAGTTTCTTTGAAATGTACATATGTACATAAAAGTATATTGCTTTTTAAATACCCCACAGTACAGTGGCGGGTGAAAAAAAGCACAGAAATCAAAAAGCCATTGTTTGCGAATTAGCATTATTTATTTTTCTTTTAATAATTTTCACATATATATTTCGATGATAGTTCTATGTTAAAGAACCGTGGTGTTCAGTGAAATTCACGCACATTTATTTGGTGCATTCTCCATGCCCGTGACATTCCTTGTATCAAGTTTTGTCATTCCATCGTAAATGTTTCTGATATTATTAATTGTCGAATAATAATTATAATACGTTCTTTCATATATTTAACTCTATATTCATCTCCATTTCTTTATGATAAGAGATTTTCGGAAGGCCGTTTGAAAAACATGGTTATGATCTGTTATTTTTCGCACAAGATATTCTTAATATAGAGAGGGAATTAGTGATTATAATTTTCATTGAAATATTATAATAAATTTACAGATTTTGGTTGACCTAATGCAAGCAAGTAAGGAAGTCTAAGTTCGGGTGGAAGCAAACATTATATCACGGCATACCAATTTACGCAGGTCTATAATAATAATTTTCAGTTCGTATAAAGCCAGCTGTGGTTTTCAATAAAACCACTTCTGTCATGAGTTTTGAGGGGAAAATAAATTTATTTGTATAAAAATAGCTTCACTACCAAACACTGCTAACCACATTTTTTCAAAATACCTGTGTGCCAAATTTCGTTTCGATATCTTGAACGGGTTTTGATTTACGATTAATAATATTTCTAAATTTGACTTAATCAAAAGTGGGCGGTGCCACGCACATTTTTTTAAATTTCTTAAAAAATTTGTTTTCTGCCTTAATGTCAATGTACACACCAAATTTTATCCTTATAAGTGTATTATGTACTGAATAATCCCTTTTTTGTATTTCCGAAAATATTCTATACATAAAAAGTGGGCATGGCTATCACCCGATTTCGCCAATTTTAAATATCGCTCGGAGATAAGTGCCAAGGAACCTGCATACCAAATTTCATTCAGATATCTCAAAATTTACTCAAGTTATATGGCTAACAGACGATTCGCTTATGCCGTTACATGCCACCGTTACACGACTAAAGTGAATATACCTTGTGTGCGTAGTACTACTAGGTATAAAAAGGGGCATGGTTATGAAACCAAACCACACTCATTTACATACAATCCCCGTTAGCCTGATAGTCCTGCGCAACAATTTTTAAGGAACCAACAGTCCTTGCATTTGAACCCGGTACTCTCCGGTACTCCCTTCCCGACTGTCGTGGTAGCGTTTTATGTCCAGCGAAACCTTCTAAGTCATGTCATCCCTCCTTCTGTAAGGAAGGATAAGGTGGGTAATGAGAGGTGAGAGGCATCATATCCGTAGATCAACCATCGAGTTGCACGTCATTACCTTTGTGCATATTAGTCGCCTCTTACGACCGGTTTGCCTACCTCGGGCATATTCTAAACTCCTAACCCGCAGGGGTCATATTCATCCTAATATCCTTGATATCTGGAACTCTATATATATCTTAATGTGTATCGAATAAAAATATCTTGAATAGAAAAATTTATCGGGCCCCACATCTCATCACGTACAATTCAAATTCTTTACCTACTACTTAGTTAAAAACTTTGGAACACCCACGAAACTGGTGCTCCATGTCTGACATAATATGCAGTTTAAAAGGGTTTATTCTGGATGGCTAAGCGTGTAGTGCGTCGAAAATAACATCCATACTTCGATCTTGAATTGCTTATCACTAAGGACGTTTTCTCATTTAAATATTATTATTTATGTAGTTTTAGTTACTAACAATGAAGCACTGCATTGTATTTCAGTTACTGAGCTATAGTGATGGGCAGGTATCATCAGTTATGGGGTCGCCTCTTGGCAGTGGTCGACAACCCTATGAATGTATTTTTCCCATGAAAACGGTTCTAAGTAATAATTCATCTACTGCGTCTCAGAATTTATATTAGACTGAGTCCGATTTAAGTTATTATATCGCCGAAAGCAGTTGAGTTATGGAACTTAGTCACATCGCTTATTGTAGCACTTATTAGCTCCTTTTGTTTGATACCCATATTGTACTAAAACATTTTGGGTCACCCCTGGTCGACATATTGGTCGATAACTCTGAAACTGATAAAGTTCTCAAAATAAGGGTTATCTTACATTAAGTTAGACGTCGAGTAATGCAACGGTGAAAGTTCTATTCAATTCCATTCAGCAGTTTTTGAGTGATGCGCGACCAAACATACAAACAGACAGACAAAAATCTTAAAACTGTTGATTTGAATTCTATTACCTAATAATAACTCCTCCTCTCAATTTTACTAAAATATCTGCAATGTACAGAATATCGTATATGCAAAAATATATATAATACTGTTAGGTGGCTACACTTTCATGTCGTACTCGACTTTCAAAAACATTCTCAGTGGAGTAAAATTTCTAACTGTGTATCTGAAAGAAATTGCGATAAGTTGCTTGCGCTTAGAGATATTTAAAAACTTCATTTGTATGTTCTAATTTTGCTCCTACTCGGAACACGTCTACCTCTTTCTTTAAGCAAAAACTGGCTCTTGCTTGTTGATACATTTACATAAAGGTAGTCTTATGAATTTTTATTTTACAATATAAACAATGTTTAATACAAGTATTTACCTCTGTGATTCATGTGCTCGCTTCACTTTCTTTGTTTTCACATATCGTTTTTGAAGGCAAATATTCAAAGCATGTCAGTTGTTGAGGTTGTCTCCTGTATATGATAGTTAAGATGAACAGATGATGATTTAGGTAAATAAAATAAGTGAATGATAATGAAAACAAAGAAAATGTACAACAACTTTTTTTTGCACTTTTAAAAAATATTAAAGTCAAGAACTTAGATAAATATGAGGTCAGCGCGAAGGTTTAATCAATGTTTGTCATATCGGAGGGATGACATCCAAGACGCCAAGGTTAGCTTTTGATGACAAGACGTACACATATCACAGAGCTAAGATAAGGAGACGAGCCAGATAGTGCCTTAAAGCTTAGTATACAGGTCTAAAGAAAATTCTCAATAAAATGGCATATCACAATTTTCTTGGTAGCCCTCAATTACACTGTGGAACAAATTCAGGGTAGCAAAAGTTAAGTCGATTCTGAGAGTGAGGGGTGAAAATAGAGGCTAAATTAGAAGACCCGAATCGCGGCGTTTGTTTATGTTAGTTCGAACTTTTTTTTAATCCTCGTCTTCCTCTTCTTCAAAGTGTTTTTATACCACCAACAAATTTCAGCGAGTATCTGGAGATCTCTTTCCTCTGTACCTCAATCGTTAACATGTTCAAATTGTGCACTCTGACAAAGATATTAGAAAAATCTAGTTACTTTATTTCAAATGGAGGCGCAGTTAGGTGATAACGTTCGCCGTGCTCATCACATTCAGTTGGCGACTGTTGAGCGAGTTGATCAAGATGCTGATGCAAGAGATGAATTTTGTACGACATATTAACCCCAACTTCATCGAAAGCTGCCAACATATTTGCAACAGATTCCCTGTAGTTGTCTTTGCGTTCTTTACCCAAAAGTCCTTTAATGACTGCTTTCAATGCAAGCCATGCATTTAATTCTCGGTCTGTCAGAACTTGGTCAAAAGTTTAAATTTGTTGGTGGTATAAAAACACCTTTAAAGAAGAGGTAGACGAGGAAAAAGAGGAAGAAGGGGAAGACAAAGATGAAATTCCAGAATATCAGTTGGACGAATTTATCGGCCTTTCTGATGATGATGACGATGACCAAATTATTAGAGAGAACAGTGATGTTGATCCACAGCCGCCTGCTAAACGGCAACTGGCCAAATCATTAATTTGATTTATTTAATTTTTTTACTTAAATCTTTTCATAACTAACATTTCAAAATTATATTTTTTTCCATATTTTTATAATTTCTTTTTCAATGCTTCTTCAAAACCAACACTGAAAAAATTGAGAAGCATATTATAGATCAAAACGAAAGAAAAAAGACTTAGTTTTGTGGAAAATATGTTCAAAAAGCATGAAAAAAAAAATGTCCAACATTTTGCACTACAAAAATTATATAAATCATAAATTTTTTGTTAATTTTAATTGTTGCCCAGATCTCTAGCAACAATTTGGCTTTAACAGATTGAAAAAATATTAATTAGTCGACGAGTTATAGCCAAAAAACCACACAAACAATATGCTTAAAATCGGCATTTGACTGCAAAGTTCGAAGGTCGATTAAAAACAAATTCGAACTAACATAAACAAACGCCGCGATACGGGTCTTCTAATATAGCCTCTATTTTGACCCCTCACTCTCAGAATCGACCTAACTTATGCTAACCTGAATTTGTTCCACAGTGTTATTCAATCTGTTTTCGAAAATGTTTTAGAAAATATTTTAAATTTAATTTTTATGTATATATATATATAAAATTAGTACACCGGATTGAAGCCAATATTTGAGTGAGTGACTGCAGACATACAGACAAGTACACTTTGTTGCTTTGCTATGAGGAAATTGAAATGAACTGTCTACATTCCAAGAACAGTTTCCTAAAGCAGCCATAGTTCCCACTTCTTGATGAAGCTCTGAAAATGTGTTCAGTTATAAATATTCTTAGGCTTTCTGTATCAGTACGGAAAATTTTCTACTTCAGCCTTTTTCAGTATATTTCTCGAGCTTGCTGAATGGTCTTGCGTTGATGAAATTTGCATTTTTGTTGAATCTTTTCTTGTCTCGAAAAACTTTAAGGTACCACCATGACCAAAGACCCCTTCAAAATTAGAAACTAACTAAGAGCTAAGTTGTCTTTCAGTAGCAATAGTTACACGGACACAGTAGCAGCTCAAACTTCGTAATTCCAGAAAACTGCAAAGAGCTCAAGACTCAACAGCCGCATAGTCACTAACTCGATAGTAACAAGTTATTTCCAGTGAGGAATACTTATCAGAAAACCAAACAGCAGTTAAGACAACAGCTGTAATAACTAATTCCTTCAGGATTGAAATGAGCCGATGCTTTCATACCTATTTTAAACTTTTTATTTCTAAATTAAAATTCATCAAACGCTAGCTTTATGACTTCGAAGACTTTCTCAAAGGTTGAATAACATTAAATTTATCACGCTGAAGTAATCATCACCAAGTCTTGTGTAAAGAGCGATATGGACAAATCCATGTAGGAGGATATCGAAGGCTGAGTGGAAGATAGCCCTAATGGCGTCTAATGTTGATCAGTCGCTTCGAACTTTTGCCGAAATCGCCTAAAACGACTATGAATTGCATTTGAGTTTAATTCGCATGCTTGAGTAAAAGTCCAAAGCTGAACAGAAGTGTTGGTCGTGCTTTGAAAAATACTTTTCTTGGTCTCCATATTCTTTATTTCCCTGATGTATTTCAGAATTTGTAAGTTGTTAAATCGAATTTGACGGAAGTAATTATAGATAGCATAAGTCAGTGAGCTAGGAAGCACCATCATGCTGAACATTTTCGGCACAAGAATACAAAAGCGGTGCCTTCTTCATAGCAGAGTGGAAATGAGGACTTTATTAAGGTAATGATAGCAAGTCTAAGGGCACCCCATACTTCGTAAAGCTGAGGCTAAACACATAATCTAGGGGAACCCCTTTATTTCTTCAACGTAGAAAAGGACAACATCAGCATCATATTAAGAGAGTACCGTTGCTGAGCTCCAGCCGACGTCATAGTTTACTGCGTGCAGAAAAATTCTAAATTTTTTAAGACTAGAATTTTTTGGTGTCACTGTAATGTTACCCCACCGAGGGCCGCAGACGTAATTTTTTTTTTTTTGTAGGGGGTTATTTAAATATTTCTCTTTCTAAATTTACCTTTTCGCTAAAGTAATTTCATAGGAGTCGCTAAGTTTTAGGGCTGATCAGATACAACCCTGACTTCAGCAACAGCCTAAACTATTACTTATAATAAATTGAACTTCATTATCACTAAGATTATAAATCTATTATTACTTTTTACATATTTTACCTCATTCTCATTCTAACCAACCCATTAATCTCTCTCTATTTCTCTCTTCCTACAGCATCTACGGCCAGCGCCGTATCCAGTGCTACCACTAGTTCGCCTTCCGATGATCTCAAGTGTTATATTTGCGAGAATTGCGCAAAAATAACAAAGCAAACACCGCTCGAGGAGTGTGATTCAGAGTTCTTCGAGAAGCGAAGCAGCCTCGCAACACAAGATCCTGACGATGGCACTACCACAACCAATGCACCAATCGCAAGCACAACCACCACTGAGACTACAACAACAACAACAACAGAGCATATGTTCACAGAGTTGAACACTGAGACAACAACAACCCTAAGTACTACCATCGAAGCTATGCCGACTGCACCCACCGTTGGCCCCATAAACACAACTACAGCGGTTACACCGGTAAATGTAGGTACACTACCAACATCATCAGTCTTTGAAGTAACTACAACGAACGCCACTGAGAGCACAATAAACGCCACAGACAGCGGTGATGCACCAAAAGCACTGCCACTTGTAGCCGAAGATTACTCGTATCATTGTTACAGCGTGCAAAAGAATGGTGAGTATGGCAAGCACTTCATTTGACTTTTAAATTTCACGCTCACTTGTTTCTCTTTTCTTTTTTCTCATTTTCCAGTGAACGGCAGCATGTCGGTGGAGCGTGGTTGCTCACGCGTTTCTACCATGGAAAGTGTTTGTGGTCAATTGAAGGCGGTGAATATGGGCGTGCAATTGAGTAAATGCGTGCCTTGCTCAAATTCGGAGTGTAACGGTAGCAGCTCGTTGGGCGTGTCAGTGGCTGCCTTGGTATTCGCTTTGTTTGCGGCGTTGCTGAGTCGCCAGTGAAGCGAGAGTGTTGTGCAGAAATGATCAAAGTGAGTTATTGACGTACAAGTCAATTTTAATTGAAGCCGAAATTAAAATGATCAAAGGAAGCGCAAAGCGAAGAGAGAAGTGAAGTATTACACTTAATTTAGTTTAGATTTTGAAATTAAGCTTGAAAGTCCAGGAAATCGAAATATTTAATTTTAAAAATTATATCCTTATTCTTATTATTATCTCGTGTATTATAATTTGTACTTAATAATCTTAAAGTATTGTATTGATATATATCTTTTTTTTTGTCTTAGTTTTAAAAATTATTTCTACAAAATTTAAAACTGAACTTTAAACTCGAAATAAAATATTTAAAAACAAATAAATAAAAAATTAAAAACAAATTTTATGAGATTAGCTTTGAACTTATGAGACTTTTGCAGCAATTTGCCAAATATTAAACCTTTTTTTTTTTGTTTCAACCATGCCTGATTTTTCTTTCTCAGGATTTTTATATTGGTTATTCTCTAGCAGCTAAGGTTGGACAAATTGGAAAACTTCTTTAAAAAGCTATCAAAAATTGGATTTGAAACTATTTTTTTTAAACGGAAGTTATTGCAATAATAATATACCCATGGATCATCTTAATAAACACTGTTTTGTTAATGGTTAAAACAACAACAACAAACATCGGGTAACTCGATGTATGTCCAGCGTATATATAAGGCCCAGCTTTCCAGGGTTTTTTGCATTGTTAAATCCGAGCATCTTTTTCTTTTTTTCCTTTATTAATGCTTTGAGCGAAGACTTTTCTAAAAAAAAAATAATACATTTAGTACGAGAAAATAGCATATTTTATAGTTAAATTAATAATGCTATTATGTGCGTAGCAGGCAAAAAAAATTTATTAAATTTAACCAATGTGGATATGGATAAAAACTTTTACTCAAATAGCAACTTAAATTGTAATTATTTAAAGCACTACTGCCAATCGAAATCAAAGTTTTACAGAAGAAAATATTTAAGCGAATCCTTAAATCTCTGTATGTTAACAGCACTTCTTATTTGTTCCGGGAGTTTATTGAAAATCTGAATACCACTGATCTTGATCTTGAGCTTCTTTCTGTTCTAAAGAATTTGATCTTCATATCAACTTTACTGCGAAGGTTATAGTTAGAATTTTCTGTCGAATTGATATCTATATTGTGTTTTATTAATCTATTCTTTATTTTATAAACAGTGATTAGAATTTAAAATAGGCAATTCTGATTTATATTTAGCCTGCAGATATATAGGCGCCAGAAGTATTCTGCCTAGGAAGAAGTAAACAATTTTTTATAATTTTATTCTGAATTCTTTGTAATTCGTTTATAAATAAGTAATTTTTCTGGGACATAAACCAAGTTCCGTATACCAGCCTTAGCTGTTTCCTTGGTATATGGTTTTTATTTCTATAAATGGCAAAACTAAGAGGTATAAGCTTGAATTTTATATTCTTTATATGTTCATTCCATTTAATGTTGGAGTCTAATGAAACCCTTTTAATGTATCGACTCTTTTTATTAAGACATCGTTAAAAACAATACGTGGAAGGTCTTCCAAGTACGGTGTTGGCCTAAAGTTATTATATATCATGAATTTGTTTGGTTTAAATGTATTTTCAATTTTTATCCAGCCAATAGTAAATTGTACAAAGGTCGGCCCTTACGTTTAAAATTAGTTCCTCAATTATATCAGCAGAATACATAAAAAGTCTATCATCCGCATAGAATTGTGAAGTTCCTGTCAAGCCAATTACTTAGCATAAAGCTTTTAAAGAGTTTTATTTGCTGGCCCTGTATACCTAATTCAGCAAGTTTCCTAGTCATAATTTCTAAGTTCACAGAGTCAAATGCCTTCAACATATCTATTGCAAGGGTTGCTACGTATTTCTTCTGATCTAGATTTTCATAAAGGACAGACACGCTGCTAGGGTATTAGAATTTTCGACAAACCCAAACTGATTGTGATGTATAATTTTGTTTTCTTTTAGGAAAACTAGACGATTGAGAATTATGTTTTCGAAAATTTGGTCAATTGTGTCAAATGTGGTTATAAGACGATAGTTCGAGCAATTTTCTTTACTTCTCCCCTTATGAATTGGTACCACAATCCAATTTTCAATTATTGTGGGTATTACCCCTCTTGGAAACATTTATTGACAAAATTCTTTAGAGGTTCTACTAGAAACTCTTTATATTTCTTATCGACACCTTCCGAAATACCATCTGGTCCGTTTGCAGATCTCCCGTTTAAATTGTTTATTGTTATTTCAATTTCAAGTGTGTCACATTAGTCTAACGAAAACGGTTGTATTATTTCGCATAGGGGCTGACCAAGGTACTCCACAGAATCTGGGATATTCACTATATGTGTAAGATGGAGTTTGCGATTTCAACCGGGTTGGCTACTATTTGATTTTTGAAGTTAATTTGGCTGATCTCGGTTAAAATTTCAACTCTTTTTCCATATATCAGTTCCTTTTGGACACCGGATACGTAAAATGTGATCCAGAAGTTTTAAACGGTGCAAATCAAAACGTGCACGCTATAGTCGGACTTATATCCAAACGAGCAACAGCCAGTTCCAATTGAAAATATATGTTGCGTATACGCACTGCCATGATATCCTTGAGGGTGGCCTTTTTTTTGACGCTTTTAAAATATAAAATTTTTTTTTTTTTTTTAAATAAACTGCATGTAGTTTGGTGTGAACCGAATAGCGGTAAATCATGGCCCATGGCCCTTGTAAATGAGAAATTAAACAAAAACTCGCATACAAACTATATTTTTTTATTCTCTCAAACAAGGGCAAAGAAATCACAACTGATTTTTAATTTTTTGCAAAGAGATATCTTGATCAATATAAAATTTTACATCAATCTTGCATGAGTCCACGGCTAGGTACACTCCGACATGGGTTTTCACCAAGTAATATAGCAGTCAATTTCAATTCTAAAAATTCTCTATAATCTTTACTACGTTGATATGCTTGCAAATCGCCTTGTACCATACACAGATGTAGCCTGTTCTTTTCCCCTGACCGATTTAATTACAGGCACACTCAGAAGTTGGTCAATACCGCAATTACAAAGAATCACTGGAAGTCTGTCTACTTTGTCTTTTCGCTTTAGTGCTTGAAGTAACTTATCATCCCACTAGCTTTTTGTTCTCGAAGTTTCGCTCGAGAAGAATGGATAAAATTTCTATGTGCTATAAATTATTGTGGGAGCCTCTTCTCTTTCTTTGTGTAGTTGATAAATATTTCAAGACTCGTGGAACCTTCTCCCATTCACGTAAACTTAATTTCTCAATATTGACTGACTTGTAAAAAAAACGCAATTTTCTCTTGAAAAAAAAAAACTTCCACAGACATTTGAATTTGTCTACAATCAGTGGGTTCGAGGAGTTTTCATGATAGCAAACTGGCTTCTAAGAGCTACTTGGGTAACTTGCGTCGCACCTATTTAACTACCTACCTAACATGCCTATATTTCCGATGTAAAATACACAGCCGAACTGCTTGCTTTCACTTTTTATTTTCCATCTATTCACCTTTACCTTTAGACTTAAATATGGAATGGATTTGTGCCTGTCAAATCTAACTACAATCTTAAAATGATCTGATAAAACTTTATTGTCAAACGTAGCATACTTTTAGGCCGCAAATGGTAGTAAGCAAAAGCTGCTTGATTGCATTGATTTTGCACATACAAAACCATTAAAATTTGTCCATTTTACATAGTAGAATAGCGAAAAAAACCACACGGAGGGATAAAGTGGAATTGCTGATAAGAAGATAAGAAATAGCAGCAGCAAAATACAAAAGCTAAATATATTTTCATTGAAAAAACACAAAATGCTCACTCGTAAATAATTATGAAGCGTTTATTATTCTTGGCGCAGGTGTTTTATTTATGAATGAGATGGATACTCAACACTTGTTTATACCCACAAGGATAGTCCTATGCATTCGGTACTTTTTTCTCTCAATTGAATGACAACACGGCTGAGTGGTAGATCGCACTATTTCAGAATATGTTTCACAAACGCCGCATCTATTATTATTTTTTTTTTTTTGAATATTTTCAATAACACCGTATTTCAAAACTAGCTTTAAGGACGCCCTTTCTCATACGAACTTCAAAACACCCTAAACCAAACGAAAATTCAAAACATTTTAGCTAAGATAGGACCAAGGCGAATTTATAAAGGTGAGCGATAATGAACTAACGCTTGCATGTTTTTTTTTTTTTTTTCATTTTAGGGTTGTCAAAATATTTTATATTTTTTGCTTAGGGGCCGGTAAAACGTATGTGTAATGCCAACCCGCCTCAACATCTTTGAATTAGCAGTAGAAAACAATATTTGTGCAACAGCTGACACGACCTGTCTTATGAGAATGCAATGTAAATAAACACTCATCGACGTTTAATCTTTCCGTGCACGTAGAAGGTTCCGTAGAAACCAAAGAAACCAAACAAGTTTTGATGTCTTCCGTAAGCAGGTGACAGTGTTGCCTATTCGTACGTTTGTAAGCTGGTTATGGATCATTTACAGTTACTTTACAAAAATACCTATAAATCCTTTTAAATTTTCCTAATAATGTTGAAATAACCTATAATTACTATATTAAGTTGTTGCTTTTAAATAAATTGACTGGCTATAATTATTTAATATGAATTTTGAGCATTCATAAAATGGAAAATATTCGTTTCAAAAGTACATGTTTGCATGAAAACTGATCAATGGCTACATTGTATCAAATGTACATAAACAAAAGAAAATATCTGAGCTCTCTCTCTGTTGGCTCCACGGCCATAAGATACGTGCGGGTTTTGGGAAAGTCGATTTTTCGACCAAAACAAGTCCCAAAACCCGAAAATAAAATTTTTTTTCAAAAAACCGTTGCTTTTTTGCATGTATGCTGAAAACCCCCTTAAAAAAAATGGCGAAAGGGTAAATTTTTTTACCAAAACACTCCCCAAAACCCAAAAAAAATTTTTTTTTTTTTTTTCAAAAAACTTTTATCGCCAACGTCTTTAGCGGACATTTTTGGGTCGGACAGGGTATACATAAAAATTTTAAAATCAAATGAAAAGTTTTTAGTAAGTCATGAAAAAAACCTTAAAAATCAAAGTCGAAAAAAGTCAAAAAATTGAAATTTCGCAGGCTCGAAAATTATTTTTTTTGGGTATGCATAGTTGAACTTTTTTTTCTTGAGCCCAAAACGAAAAATCGATAGCGCGATATCGGGTAACTTTAGTCCATACAAATCGGCCCACCCTAATGTACGGGATACGTAAGCGTACAGTACACACGTCGGTGGGTCACGGTGATACACTGCCACCTAAAGTGTTGCGGTTTATATAAAGTGTATTTGGCGCCTCTGCAAAAAAATTGTTATTGGTAAATTACGCAAAATACCTTCCCTATCATATTTCATAAAGTTTTCAATAATTTTTTAGGTGGAGGCCTTGGAAAGACATTCATCGCAACACCTAGATAAAAGAGCTTAGAGTTTGGGATCTTATGTAGATATCTGAAAATATATTATTTGGCAGCCCTATCTAAAGATATTTTTTCCTAAATGTTTCAATAACTCAGTCGGTAAAGTGGTGTCCACCACCTGAAGTGAAATTCACTAACTTCTATAACGACATTCGCAATCAACATTTTATCTTAACGATGACTATAACAATTTCGGCATTCACTGACCATTTTTGATCGATATTCGCTTATTGTGTCGCTAAGTAAACAACACATAATTTGAGGTTGTTAGCTAAAACTAAAATAAAATTAGTATACTGATATTATTATTATAAAATAAATAGCATTTGAGCATTTTGTGTGGCATTTGAGTTGTTTTGTCGCGGGATGAGGAATCTTAATCACGAGGCGTCAAAATCGTTAGTTAAAATCTCGAAAATTCGCATCTGGATGTTTAATATTTCATCTCCGCTATAAAGTTTGTCTATAGGGTCGCTATCCTCTCAATTTTCAGCTCTCGATGCAGATAACCTGACGCTCTGCAAGTAGTCTGATTTTGTAGATAATGCAGTTCTGTTCACTCATACGAAACTATTTTGTGAAGTGAGCAAAGAAACCTGAGAGTGAGCTGAGAGAAACCAACAAGGTAACACTTTTTCAAAAAAAGAAAACATCATTGGTCCTTAAATTGCATGAAGTTAAAAAAACAAGTAAGAAAAGTGTTGTCTTCCGCTGTGCCGAAGGCTTTCTACCTTTCATAAATACGCATCACGCATATAGTGGCCGATCCTTACTAACAGTAAGAACAAACTCTGCAAAATTTTAGGGTCCTACAAACATGACATCTGTAATAAGTACTGTAACTGCCAAATTTTATATTCCTCGCTATGAAATTGCAAGAATTATAGCCCAAACCACGTTCATAGTAACAATCGAGTGTATGGGAGCTATGTATTGTATTGGTCCGATCTTGTTGGTTCCGAAAAATGGTTAATATATTACAAAATGGCGGTCCCGTACCAAATTCCATCTAGATATTTCAAAAACTGAGGGACTAGTTTGCGTTCAAACAGACAGACAGACGAACGGACAGACATACATGACTTGATCGACTCAGCTTATCGCCCTGATCATTTTCGTATACTTATTGGTTATAATACTCTGTGTATTTGTATAGCTGGGTATAGTAAAAATTAAATTATTCAACGTTTTTATTTGCTAACGCTTGATGTTTTGCTCAGATGCATCGATAAATCCTATGTGTATCGATAAATCCTATATTAATCGATGCATCGAAAAATATCGATATAAATCTATTGATCACTTTTTGTCACTGACATTCTTAAAAGTTTTATTAAAACGCTTACTTATATTGTATTGTTTACCTAATACCACTTCTAATATACAATTAATTCTGGAGAAACGCCTATTCTAGGAAAACTTATGACTGTATGTTTTTATTTTATGGCATATTCAGTCGATTAATTTATGATACTCTTTCGAAGCGTCTTACAATTATTTTATGACTCTTTATTTAGAAATTCCACAGATAAAAATAAATGTTCGCACTGACTTTCTTACTGGACGTTCTGCACAATTTAAGCAACCTAAGTGCAAGATTTGCCAGCAACACCGTGCGAAACTCTGGGTCAAGGCAGAAGAAGGGAAGATGAAGTGGTTCCACTCTGGCATTCTTGGCTTGAGAGCTCAAGCGGTGGAAAAAGAATTTCATCCAACAAGCAACCTCCAAATCCTTATCGAAAGTACAAAAACGATTCGATCACGTCATGATAGACAACAAAAGTATCCCCAGCGCGCACTATTGAGTTCCCAATATTGACTTGTCTCCCCCGTAACCGTGAATCCCTTAACATAAAGTGTCAGACTGATATAGATAGTACTCGCATTTTGGATGTAATGAAGAGTTCTAAGAAAAAATATTACAGTTGATTTAAACTCTTTCCCTGCGCCTGGAGTGGAGAAGGACTTGATATTCCCAACTGTCGTCGCCTTTCGCGAAAAGAAACCCTCTTGCGCGGTTAGTTAAGCTTAGCCAAAATGTTCTAAATTTGTTGGTGGCAGCAGAAGATTAATTAATTATTAATGAAGAGCGGGTCATTTTAGGAATAATTTTGAAATTGTATACGTAAAATTGCAAATCTGATGAGCTAAATTCTCCCACAAAAATGTAATTTTTTTGAGAATGTATATGTAAAATTTTATGCGTATACGCAAACAATAAAAGACATCGCGGAATTTTCGGCAACTAGAAAGTACGGTAGCCAGGGATTGTTATCTTTCACAGTCTAGCATTTTAGCATCTATGTCAACTTCAACAAAGCTGACTGGGACGGTTATCGCGACCCCACAGAGAGCTCCATAACAGCTCTTTCCATCCCGACTGATTTACGATAAGGGGAACGAGCAGGAGAATTAAAGAATTCCGCCCGAATTCCCAAGAAGAGCCAGCGGTGCTGGAAAACTAGCGTCATTATGTGTGTCATTTCCACTCTACTGGTCCTCACATCAAGGATCTTAATGCATGAATCAGACGGCTGGACCACAGGCAAACCCTTTTCTAAGCCGCAAAGCCTAACGATAAAATATTCATCAAATGGTCATTCGCCAATTGCCATCACCCTGTGGAGGCCATTTGGAGGTCTAAAGGCTCCAAATTCGTAAAGTGGAAGCAGGCAAATTTGGTCCCCCTATTACTGTCTGATAAACCAGCTAACGAAGGAGGGTCGTATAGTCCGATATCTCTACTCTCGCCAGTAGTGAAGGCCCTCGAAGGAATGTTGCTCCCTTGATACACCGCTAAGCTACGGCTGAAAGACCATCAGGACAGCTTCTGCAAAATGCGCTAAACCACCACTGTACTGAATACCACAAACACTCAGCTCAGGTTCTGAGCTACGCATTGCCAATATGATCGTGGGCTATCGAGCACACACTGGAGGAAGTTGTAGCCCTGACAGATGTCTCTTTATGTCACCGGGACACCAAATAAATAATGAAACAAAAATGTTCAGGAAGAAGCACCACCTGTTGCCGAAGAGGAACTCGAACTTCCGATGGAGCCAAGAGTCACATTTGCCCAACTTCGATATGGATCTGTAAAAAATTATTATAAGCTCACCCATCCAGACTGAACTCCCACACGCCGAATATTTGCCTCTCCATAACACCAACCATCTGTTTACCTGCTCGTCGGAGCAGACCCTGCTAACACCAACTTCAACTCTGGTCCAATCCTATTTAGCCGCTAGGCTCTTGTTAGAAGATTTCGAAGCAATGATTGATGAAACATCGCTACAACAACAACATCATTTTAGCTTTGATTCTTCCACTATACTGCAATCCGATTTCGCATCCGTGAATGTATGAAACTCCTTATTCGCCACATCTCTAATTAGAACCACGTTAGTGTACTTTTAATTTTTAACAAAGTAAAATTACTGACATTGAACTCGAAAAAAGTAAATAAAACCAACCGATAGCAACCAGAACGAATTTGCTTGCAGCTCTTATCTTTGGCACTGTTGTTGCTTTAAATTATGTTAAAGACATAAAAACTAAATGAAAAGCTAACAATGTACACAAGTGCTTTCGTGAAATTTTAACAAACAAATTACAATGCCGAGACTTGAAGTAAACTTTGTGCGATGACTCAGAAAAAGAAATGTGTTTAACACTTTCGCGACTACTCGGACCACCTTTATTCAATATAGATTATCTGTTATATTATTTGCGAAAACTTTTATTTGAATTGCCCCAATACAAGTTCTGGATATTATCAACGATATAAATGCCCTAAGCCACATTTAAAGTGTTATGTCTGGTAACACTGTTCAAGTTTTCGATACATGTTGGCAAAATTTCAGTGATCTGGCAGGTGTAAAAGTGTAGAAAAAGTTGGTTTTTCGATAGTCACTTAGTTTTCCTTTGTGATAAGCGGTAGTTACTCTCAGATTTGTGAGTTTAATATAAAATTTTACATTTTGGGATATTGGGACAACATATCCTTACATAACATTTGTGTTTTACGTGGGACTTATTTGTACCAATAATGGTTTTTGTAGATGTCGCAGAAAAAGTTCACGGAAGAAAGGTGGTGGAAATTATGTATGAAAGCTTTGATGAGGAAGGTTTTAGCCCTTCTGAGAGCAGCTACGAACCTTCGTCTGATGCTGTCTTATAGCTCATCGAATTTTGGCACAATAATGTGCAAGTTAACAGTAATTCAAAGTTTGCCCTGAATTTTTAGAATTTTTTTGTCGAGGATGTTTCGTATTTTTTCCATAGAAAATTTGAGTTGTGTTCATGCATTGTATGGAAGAAAATACTGCAGATGCTCAACAAAAAAAATTCTAAAAATTTAGAGAAAATTGTGACGTGCTTTTCACTTGCACATTATAATGGTAAATTGAATGAGCTATAAAACTGCGAACTCAAAAATTTTCTAAAAACTCTGCCCAAAAATATTGAAATTTTAATGTCAATTTTTCAAACTGTGTATGCGAAATCGGAAGGGAAGAGTCGCGTCTAGTACGTTTGGCAAAGCCAGTTCCAAGTAAGCTCAGATGGTATAATGGCAACCCGCTGGATGGATTCCAAGGAAGTACTTGTGTGTCTAATCGTCAAAAACCAACCAAAAAAGCAGATGTAAAGAGAATACTTTTCCAGCAACAAAAAAATTATTAAATAAGTCAATCGAATAAAAATTTAAAATACATCTGTTTCAATGCTATGTTCAAGCATGTAATTGGGACCAATTGTCGCAGGATAATGAAAGGACTTATTGATTTTTTATGTATGCAGAAGATATTCCCTGCATTTAATTCCACTATTTTTATACTAGTTTGCCAAACCGGCTCAACTAGTTCGAGTTCTGTAATTTTTCCATATTAGCAACTAGTATTTTTAACACGGCGATGTCCTACGAGATGGCAACTGTCCACATCTGCATCAGTACCATACCTATTGGCATCCTAGTCAGTATCTGCATCAGTAATACGAGGTGTGTTCAAAACGTATCGCGAATTTTGAATTTTCGCTGGTTACGTATATTCGAATTTCGAATTTTTTGTGGCGTTATGTTGGTACTCATGTCTCTCACTTATGCCGACAAGCTCGGCGATTTTGAATGTTCAGTTAATTGTTGACAGCTGCTTTGCTTGCACGTGTTTTGGATCGTCTTCGATTTTTATCTATTCAAAAAAATTGATCAAAGAACCTGTATCAAATTTTGTGTGAAAAACGAAATTAAGTGCGCGGATGCATTCCGAATGTTGACTGTGGCATACGGAGAAGCTACCTTGGACCGAAGCAATGTTTATCGGTGGTACAAAATGTTCTCAGAAGGCCGAGAAGATGTGCAAAGAAGAACAAAAATTGGCTTTTGCATCACGATAACGCCCCTGCTCACGCATCGTTGCTTGTGCGCGACTTTTTGGCCAAAAACAACACACTAATGATGCCGCAGCTACCGTATTCCCCAGATCTGGCCCCCTGTGACTTTTTCTTGTTCCCTAAACTGAAAAGGCCCATGAAAGGACGACGTTACGCTTCTCTTGACGAGATAAAGACGGCATCGAAGGAGGAGCTGAACAAGATACAAAAAAATAATTTTTTGAAGTGCTTCGAAGATTGGAAAAACCGTTGGCACAAGTGTATAATATCTCAAGGGGATTACTTTGAAGGGAACAAAATAGATATTCATGAATAAATAAATAATTTTTGAAAAAACACAAAATTCGCGATACTTTTTGAACACACCTCGTATAGCAGTTAGCATACTAGTCATCATATACATCAATGTCAAAACATGCAAAATACTAGTCTGTATATACATCAGGACTATATCAGTTTACATACCAGCCGTCATACTAGTCAGCCTATGTGCATCAGTATCATACCAGTTACTGCACTACTTCATAGAAGGTTAGCTCATTTTTTGTTTAAAAATACACGCAAAATTGCAAAATTACATTAAAAACCACTTTATTGAAAATTCAGTCATCAGATATAAAATATATGTCATCAGATATAAAAATATATCTATCACTATCGCTATTCATAGCAATTATACCCTTAGAAAACATTTCTAAAAAGTAATTTTCTTCTTTTTTAACAATAGTCCTTTTATGATTGAATTTTATAATTGATTTCATAGGCATAAATCTTTAAATTTTCTTGAAACTTTTTATGGAAACTTTTAAAATTTAAATATTAATCTCAGATAGAATCTTATCCATACTTGTAAAAATATCTTTACATAAAATTAGGGAAATTCAAGGAAGATTAGCTTTTTATGGTGAAACTTTTAAGTTTCGGAGTTCTTTGCAAATAACCATGCAGATAACTCGCTTATAAAACTCTAGTACATAATGCGCAAGTTCTTGGTAACTAAATTTTTTAAACAGTGCTATTTTAACCACTCTGTTATTGTATGTGTCTCTGTTCGCCAATTTCGTTGTTGCAGCTTTAAACGATTCCGTTGGAGATTCACAGTTATTTTATTTATACAACTGCATTGCACAATCACACTAAATCAACCCTGAAAAATAACAACAATTCAATAGGCGTGTTCCAATCAGGAGTGATCCAGATCCAGATAGAAATTTTGCATGTAAATGCAACAACAGCGTTGTGATCTTGATATTTATCTGGATCAATTTCGGATCCGTATAGAAGCTCTGTTCGTATAGTTTTTTGTAGTAGACTTTTGACAGCCAACCGTTATTTGCTTGGTAGCACATACCCTCATATATGTATACACAAACAACTCTCATACAACTGATCCGTATCGTTCCCGTGGGATCTTGATCGTGATACTGGTCTGGATAGCTGATTGAAACGCAACTAATATTTCTTTTGTAAATTTTTTGAGAATTTTTTTATTAGAAAAAGGTTACTAAAATTATTCCAAAAAGAAATGTTATCTACTTACACAATTGATTTGACAAATGATCGTTTTGTTTTCACTTTTCTTCATGGTTTCATTTGAACATTTCTTATTCGTTGTTGCTGCGCCGTTATTGCAGTAGCGACGTGGAAAAAATAAGGGTGATTTTTTTGACATGCACATACATACAATATCGGCAACCCAAATGTACTATTTAAACCACGAAATTCTCAAACTATCATTTACAAGAAGATTTTATATTTAATTTAATTAAATTAATATTTAAAAACTCAGAATATTAGTTGAATAGATAATTAAAATGTAGGACGGCGTTGTTAACTTAACGATTGTGGCCCGAATACTGAATTGTTTTCTTTTCCCTAGTGTATGCATGTATCGATAATTTTAGAGGATTGGTTGGTGGTATGAATAAGCCCAAGAAATTCTAGTCAATGAACTAGAATGTTTACTAACCAGTTTGGCAGTTGACTGCAGGGTTTTTTTTAAATATTACTCTCATATTTTGGAAACAGATATCCAAAAAGTGCTAGGAGAGTGGAAGTAAAATTCCGTTGCGAAAGTGTTAAGGCGAAGAATGAAGTGAAGAGTTTTTATTGCAAGTAAGGGGCATGAGGGAGACTATCACCCCGATGGAAGGACCAAATGGATACCAATTTAGTAAGTTAAAACAAAAGTATAATTTAGGCCCTGAGTCTTATTAGAACGGGATTTGAGATACAATTAGGTAAGATACACCTGGGTAAGAATGTATCAGACATAGGCAGGCTGTATTCAAATTTGAATGCAGTAAACACTTAACAAACCACTTAAGCTTTACTGATGGTGAATCAATTACCAGTAAAACTTAATTTTGAATGGAATTTCCTTTTTGTTATCACTAAAAATTTCACTTTAGTGAAACCACGCTTCCGTCATTATTCAAAGTTGAATGTGAGAAGCGACTCACTTTCATTAGCACTCAAGCTTATATTAATGGAATTTGAACTAGATTTTCATTAACACTCAAAATTTAATTTTATTGAAACTACTCTTCATTATCATTCAACGTTGAATGTGAGTGGAGATTCACTTTCATTAGCACTCAAATTTATTTTTAATGTAATTTGAACTTCATTTTCATTAAAACTCAAAATTTCATTTTAGTGAAACTACGCTTCCATTAGCATTCAAAGTCGCATGTGAGTGGAGATTCCCTTTCATTGGCACTCAAATTTATTTTTATGTAATTAAAGCTTCCAGTTCATTAACAAACAAAACTTCATTTTATTGAAACTACGCTTCCATTATCATTCGACGTTGAATGTGAGTGGCGCTTAATTTCCATTAGCACTAAAAGTTATGCGAGATTTATCTGCATAGTTCTAAATGGTAATGTGAGTGAAATTCCATTAACAATCAATAATCCACTTAAAACCAATAATGAATTCTAATTTATATGAGATCTCACTAAAATAAGATTTAGAATAAAAAAGAAAAAAAATACAAACTTTATCACCCAGAGTTAATTTTTAGTCGAACTTCTTTTCATTCAGTGCTAAAAGTTTTATTTTGTGGATAATTACAGTTAATCGAAACTGCCCATCGGTCTTCATATCGCTTAAGAGGGCACTTGAACTTATTTCGTAATAAATTTTAAATTTTTATCATTTTTAAGTTTCCATTGAATGTGTCATGTATTTATAATTAAAAGGGGATGTTTTTGTTGTTGGTAAACTCTATTTTTCTCAGTCCACCAAAGTAAAATTGCAAAGGTACACAATAATAAGTAGTTATTAAATAAAATATTGAATTGTTTTTTAATTAATGGCAATGTTTTAATGGCCTTTTTTGTTTATTAAATTGTTTATAAATCAATTATTAACTGTCCACGCATGAAAGCAAGCAAATAAATCTGAAGTGTTCGGATGTGAAATAAAAGCACGATTTTCCTGTTGTTCATTAATTTATTTGTCATAGAATATCATGGAAATTATCTCGAGTAGTACTCATATGGAAACTGTTATCGTATTGGAAAATGTCCTCTGTCTCCACTACTGGTACTCATAAAAAGGTTAAGAAGCGATAAGGATGGGTTTAAAATTTTCGTTACTTTTGATGAGTCAGAGTGTGTAAACATATTAAAAAAAATTATTGAACCATTATCGAAATCAAAAATTTAATTACTCAATTTATGGTGATCATAAAACACGTTGTTTGTTAGTTAACAAGATAATTTCCTTCAAGCCCTAAATTTATCCATCAAAGAAAAAACAATGAAAAATATCGAAAATGTATACTCAGCTGTGAGCTTCAGCCAAATTTTCTATTTAATTTTTTTTTTTAATTTATATTGTCTGTTTTCGTCATTTCTATGCTAAATATAAGTTCGCATTTGAATTTGAAAGCAAATTTGAAATTTTGAAAACAGTGCTTACAAAAAAAAATAAAAAAGGCGTGAGTACCAAGTACATAAACTTCATTAAATTAAACATCGCCCATTGATTGAATTTCAACCACAAAGCTTTATTTTATTTTAGTTATTAGCTACTCCGTTCTTGGTCTTCTTTTCCTTCTCTTCTATACTGTTCATTTACTATAATATATTTTTATTTTATTTGCTTTTCTTTCCTTTCAACAGTCAATTTTTAATTTATTTTTGCTTTCTTTGATGTATAGTATTTTGTTATTTTGCCTCAGTTTTTTAAAAGACGTCAAACGAAACTCGTCGATGACCTTGTTTGTTTGAACCTGAAACAAATTACCAATTCTCTGCTTTCTGAATGCATTCTGGAATGTACAGAGCCTAATGCCTAAACATACCTGAGTGCACCTTAACCAGGATGCGTGACCAGTTCTTTGCTTTAAGGACGCTTGCTATCATTTGTCCATGATCCCATACAATAGAAGCTCAAACTGAGAGCACAGCCAAGAACAATTTTCTCTCTTCTGGAGAGGCAATAAGAAAAAGCGTATGAATAGAAAATGAGTTCAGAAATTCTCAGTTCTCACCAAAACCTTCCTTTCTGCATTACTCTGGAATGTATAGTGGCTAAGACCGACACATTCCTGGGTGCATGGCTGTACATAGCCATTTTCCATTGCCGTTTAGCATTTTTTTATTCGGTAATCGTGCGTTACCACGATGAGTGCTCCCAATCGGCAAACAGATGAGCAAACACCCAAACTGCGTTCATGGTAAATATAAACAGTGTTTACAAAACAAAAACGCTCGATTATGCGTGTTTACTTTGTGGTTAGCGTAAAATATGATAAAATAAAATAAAATAAAATAAAATAAAATAAAATAAAATAAAATAAAATAAAATAAAATAAAATAAAATGAAATGAAATGAAATAAAATTAAAAAACTGTGTTTGGAAGCTGATCAACTTAGGTCAACTAGTTTTAAATAAAACGCAAAAAAATAAAATAAAATAATATAAAATAAAATTATTATGGTAATTGTTGTTGGAGAAGTGCTCGAACTTTTATGTTTTGTTTGTTGATTGATATTAGAGAAAAAAAATTACAACGATATGCACAGCGATGGTATGGAATAAAATAAAATAAAATAAAATTAAATTAAATTAAATTAAATTAAATTAAATAAATAAAATAAAATAAAATAAAATAAAATAAAATAAAATAAAATAAAATAAAATAAAATAAAATAAAATAAAATAAAATAAAATAAAATAAAATAAAATAAAATAAAATAAATAAAATGAAATAAAATGAAATAAAATAAAATAAAATAAAATAAACTAAATAAAATAAAATAAAATGAAATGAAATGAAATGAAATGAAATGAAATGAAATGAAATGAAATGAAATAAAATGAAATAAAGTAAAATAAAATAGAAGAAAATAAAATTAAATTAAATTAAATTAAATTAAATTAAATAAATAAAATAAAATAAAATAAAATAAAATAAAATAAAATAAAATAAATAAAATGAAATAAAATGAAATAAAATAAAATAAAATAAAATAAACTAAATAAAATAAAATAAAATGAAATGAAATGAAATGAAATAAAATGAAATGAAATGAAATGAAATGAAATGAAATAAAATGAAATAAAGTAAAATAAAATAGAAGAAAATAAAATTAAATTAAATAAAAAGAAGTAAGAAAGTCTAAGTTCGTGTGGAACCGAACATTATATACCTAGTCGTGATCTATTATGTCATCCCAATTACGCAGGTCTATTTTAATACTTTCAGTTCGTATTTGTGTTCAAATAGACAGACGGACAGACAGATAGACGAATCGAGAGACGGACATGGATACATCGACTCAGCTCATCCTCCTGATCATTTCAGTATACGTACAAACATTTCATGTTCATGAAAGGTATGAATATCAAAAACGATATCCAACTTCGCTTTTGCAGTGGGGTATTAACTACTTGCCCGGGTATTTTACTTTTCATCCTGAACGTTTTGATATACATTAATAAATATACGAGTATATCTCGATTTGTTTATGCCGAATAAATTAATATACCTTGTGTGCGTAACAAAAATATATATAAAAAAGTGTGTCTTTCATAGGCGCCAGAGAACTCAACCGATCTTTATGAAATTTTCACAATATATACTTGGGTTCACTGGGTAAAACATAGCCAATATATAGGTTTGGAAAAATAAGCGGAGCCACACCCCCAGGCTATATAAAGTTTCAATTCGTCATAACTCCGAACTTTTTTGGTCTAAATTAATTTGATCTAAATTAAGGATATATGTGTCACTTAGTCAATATCTACATAATTTTTCAAATGTGGGCGGTGCCACGCCCACATATTTTTTGAGTTGTTTTGCTCTTGAACTTTCACGATATGTTCAGGAGGTCGCTGGGCACGACACAGTCTGCATATAGCTTTTGGAAAAGCCCCCAGGTTATATAAAGCTGCAGTTCGGTATAGTTAGGAGTTTATTTGGTTCAAGTTAATGACATTTTATATATAGATGTGTTCTATGTATCAAAACGTCAAAACAACGTCTACCGGGTTTGCTAGTATATTATAAAATGGCGAAAGCAAACAACGAGTTTCAGCATTCTTTCGTAATACTGAGATACTAGTTTGCGTTCAAATAGACAGACGGACAGACAGACAGACGGACGGAGAGACGGGCATGGCTAAATCGATTCCGCTCATCGTACTGATCATTTTAGTGAACTTTTCTATTCTTGTTCTCATACTTACATACATTTAATGTTTATGAAAGGCATGAAAATCAATAAAGATATATAACTTCGCTATTGCAGTTGGCTATTAACTACGTGCCCGAATATTTTGCTTGCGTGTTCCCCGATTTGGCTAATTTTTGGCAGGAGTATAATGCATACTACTAAGAAGCAGCTGACCAATTTTGATTGAAATACCAAGATTGGATTATAAGCGATTGCCTTTGAAAATAGCAGAAATTTTATGCTGAAAAATGGGCGGCGCCACGCCTACTCCTTCAAAATTGACAAAATTTTTTGCGGCCGAGTTTTTCTTGAAAAACTTATTACGTGTGCAAAATCTGATTGATATACCTTGCCTGATTGTAGAAATATCGCTTTATAAATTTTACAAAAAAATTTTTCAGAACTATGTTCAAAAACTGGGCGTGGATATTAACCGATTTCGCCCGTTTTTACAGCAAACAGTTACCTTTATATATAGAACATTATCGTCTCGACAAGTCCATTTTTGGCGGAGTTATGGCATAAACAGTTTTGTGGAATAGTTCACTATAAAAGGGGCGGGGCCACGCCCATTTTCGAACATTTTAAGTTTTTGGATTTCTTTGTGTATGGAATCTTTAAAAGTGAAATATAAATGATGTAAAGCTATTTTACGCAAAGTTATTGCCTATTTAATATATCTACGATCCTCTACAAAATCTTTCGTATAAAAGTGGGCGTGGACCTTAACCGATCCCGTCCATTTTTTCCTGGAACATTCCCTGCATACCTGGAAACCTGCGTGCTGAATTTCGTTTCGATATCTTGAACGGTTTCTGATTTATAATTAATATTATTTCTAAATTTGACTTAATCAAAAGTAGGTGGCGCCACGCCCATTTTCAAAAATTTCTTCAAAAATTTATTTTATGCCTTAATCTCAATCTATTCACCAAATTTTATCCTTATAGGTGTATTATGTACTGAGTAATCACTTTTTTTGTGTTTTCGAAAATATTCTATATATAAAAAGTGGGCGTGGCTATCATCCGATTTCGCCCATTTTAAATAGCGCTCGGAGATGAGTGCCAAGGAACCCGCATACCAAATTTCAATAAGATATCTCAAAATTTACTCAAGTTATCGTGTTCACAGACGGACGGACGGACATGGCTTAATCAATTTCTCTTTTCGTCCTGAACATTTTGATATATATATGTCAATATCTATCTCGATCCGTTTATGCAGTTACGTACTGCCGTTAGGCGACTAAAGTTGATATACCTTGTGTGCGTAGCACTACTAGGTATAACAATAATAATTTTCATAAAAATTCAAAAAGTGAAAAATTATTATTCTTGGCCTTGAGCTCGTTTTATGAGTACTTGAAAATGTACAGGCCGTAAATCAACAAAAATTGTTGGTATAAAAAAGCAATAAAATAAAATAAATAAAAATTAAATAAAATAAAATTAAATTAAATTAAAAAAAATATAAAAAAGGAGTATAAAAAAATTAAATTAAATAAAATATAGTAGAAGAAAATAAAATTAAATTAAGTTTTAAAAAATTAAAATAAGTAAAAAAAAATTTATAAAATTCAAAAAAAAAATGAACAATTAATTAAAAAGGGAACAATTTTCATTCCCAGCATAAATTTATGACGAACTAGTACTGGTACGAATGCGCTAAAACGCACTATTTTAGAATTAGCAATTTTCCTACAGGGTAAACATACCAGCCCACTATGTTAATTTTATTCACACACCTTCATAGTACATACACACTGTAAATGCGAATTGCTTTTCGCTTTTTTTTCTCTTGTGCACCCACTTGCAGTGACGGTATTACTGAACTGATAAAGCCCATGGGTGGGAGCACGATTGGTTAAGGGCATGTGCTACGGCAGCGATTTTGCTGCAGAACGACCACCTCAACGATAAAAAACCATGTCCGCACTTTGTTTAATTGGTAGTCGGTACGGCAAACTCAAGTGAATTTGGTCTCAAAGGAAAAACAGCGGCGACAAACAACCATTGTTATAATTATATATAAATAAAATTGAAACTTAAAAATATAATACATAAAATTATTCCAGAACAAATAAATACGCTTAGTGAAGTTTTAAATATAAACTTTTTTATATCGAACAAAAGTATTGGAAAATAAAAATATCAAAATGAAATTATATGCAACTTTTTTGCTGCTGGCAACCATTACTGCGAGGACAATGGCACAAGGTGAATAAAACACATGGTTTTTTAAAAGTGAAAGTAGAAAGGTTTTTACTTATTTAAATGTCGTTTTTACGATGCGGGGAGGATCATATTATCTCGACCTGCCAGTTTGAAAATAAGCTGTCACAAAATATTTGTGAGGAACGCTTTATATCCGATTTTTTTTTTTTAATGCCATATCTCAACCCATTTTGGAATGTATTGCATTTAGATGATTAAAAAAAAAAATTCTACCTTTATATTAGAATTGTTTGTGCTCTATATCCCATACAAATAAATAGAAGTTAAACCATTTTTATCGATTTCTATGTAACTTTCCACTAAGCTTTATTAAATTGTTCGAAGTTCCACATAGTTGCAACCCAGCATTACTGAAGCAAAATTGAAATAAAATTTCCAACGGCTTTCAAGTAACAAGCTATGTACTTAAATATGTACTTAAACAAATTCCTATAGATGGATCGTTGAATTCTGAGTAACTTCCCTGTGGTCTAAAGACCTTAAGCTAAGAAAGTTTATACTGACCCCTGCGGGATAGGGGCTTAGAATATGCCCGAGGTAGGCATACCGGTCGTAAGAGCCGACTAATATGCACAAAGGAAATGACGTGCAACTCGATGGTTGATCTACGGTTACGATGCCTCTAACCTCTCATTACCCATCTTATCCTTCATTACGGAAGGAGGGGTGACATGACCTAGAAGGTTTCACTGGTCATAAATCGCTACCACGACAGTCGGGCAGTACCGTACGGGAGTACCGGAGCGTACCGGGTGCAAATCCGGCCAAGGACTGTTAATTCGACAACACTCCCCAAAATCTTCGGGGAGTGTTTTTGTCGTTACCACAACAACAACAACAGAAAGTTTAGACCTTGGTGCCAACAAAATATGCAAAGAAACGAATTCAGCTAGATGGCGCTTGAATCCAAGTATTTCGAAAGCTCGCTTAAACTAAGGAGGTATTCAAAAATACCGAGATATTTAAAACAAGTCAGATTTTTGGCATCGATTTTTTTCGTAGGTTTAGAGGTCCCGCACCTTTTTATATAGGAAAAATCTAGCCAGGGTCTGGGTTAAGTATACATTTTCCCAGATTTCTTACTACACGGGATATGGGACCTACCGCCTTCCAAGGTCATAAAATGTCCACTTAAATGCAAAAAAAATTTTTTTTTTTTTGTGAAACAAGTGAAACTGTTCTTATTTCTGCACTTCTTCCAGAAAATTTTTTGTTTTGTAATCGCTTAATGGCATATTTCTCCACTTTTTCCCTCATTGAGCTCCTCATCAATCTATATTTTGCGCAGCTATGCCTCATATTCCAACTTTTCGCTCTCTTAAAAAACTCAAAATCAAACTAAATTAAAAGTAAAATTTATTTTTGTATAAAAATGATATCTTATTGCTCATCCTCACAATAAGTCCATCCAGCTTAAAAATAATAATACAAAAAATTTGTGTTTGAACAGCTGGCAACCCTTTTCATAAAGCAATATCATATTACTTATCTCAAGCGCAATCACTTTCCTATGACACCTCAAATTTAAAAATTAAGCTTACGCTGCGATAAAACTAAAAATTAGTTGTATGGTGTAACTATTATTTTGAGCAGCTGTGTACCGCTGTGTACTACAGCGGTTTGCCACTTTTATCGCCAATATGTGGTATACAGAACAAAAGTTATTATTTCCACTCTTTTTGTCAATATTCTTTATTACAACAGCAGATAACTTTCCAATAACCAAATAAGTAAATTATGATATTTATTTTTGCTTGAAGGCCATTAACAATCCAGCAAATGTAGGTGTTCACATGATAATTATCGATTTTCTACAAAATGATAACATCTCATATCTGGAAAATTATCAGATGAATGCATAAAACAAATATTATATATACATACATATTATTGGCGTGTCGGATATTCGTATTTGCAAAAACGGAAATTTCGCTTTAATTAAAAAAAATTCAAATTAATTGGGATATTTTTTCGGAATATCGGACACTCCCGACATTTTCGTATATCAAATATTTTGAAAATATTTGAAATTTTTTTGTAATTGGATTCTTATTTAATTTCGATTTACAGCTGAAGATACAACACTTGCGACAACGATTGAATCAAATGTGGAAACAACACCCTACACAAAAGCTGAACCAACAACCGCTGAACCAACAACCGCTGAACCACCAACCGCTGAACCAACAACAGATGGCCCTACAACAGTGCCCCCTGTTGGTGAAACAACGGTAGATTCTACCGTGCCGACGTCTACTCCAACTACCGATGAAACGACAGCAGCACCGAATATAACCAATGGTAAGTATGCTAGAATGGATACGATATTCGACAACACATGAAGACGGTTGCAGTATAAATGGTGGAAATATACCGGGTTTTGGTCTTTAATAATTTTATTAAGTATTTCGACTCCAAAGACAAAAATAAATTATCAAGATTAAGTTGGATAAGCGCGTTGCCGATTTAAACATCGACATCATTTTTGAAGATATCGATTAAAAGCCTTAGAATAGATGAAAACAGGTCTTCTGATAAATTCTAGCTCCCCTTTCAGAGCGTTCTCTTTGCTTGGGGGCTTTTCAAATATGAAGCTCTTCATTTAGAATGAGTGATGTGTGAAGTCTTTGTCAATTAAAGTTCGAAGTAGTAGTGAGAGACGGCTCATTTCGTAGTCCATACGAATATTAATAAAACTCCGTGAATAAAGAGCATTTAACTGCTCATCTGTCCTCAAGTCCATGTCCGAAAATTTAGATTACCCACGAGGTAACTAATTTTAGAGTAATTACTTCGCTTATAAATTACTTCGAAATCAGTCGCAAACTTTCAAATTCATTTATTCCTTTGGACAAGGACTCTACTTTACACGTGGGTTCTAAAGAGTTCGGTAGTGTCATAAAAGCACTTTGGTTCAATCCGGGCAGCGATTTGGAAGATCTTTTTAGTAGAGTATATCCTAGCCATTGGAAATTTGTACTCTGTTCGGCAGACTCCGGTCTGTAGTCTGCACTCAGGCTAAACTGATGATCAAAAAGTTTTAATACTGAAGCTCAATATTGACAGATGTAACAACAACACGGCCATGAGACTTCGCGTGCACAGATATGGTTCTTACACAGAGACATTCGACTGAGTAGTTGTTGTTATAGTTTTTGTACTTACAACACACTCCCAGAAGGTTGAGTTAGTGTCACGGATATGAACATGCCTTTCCCTGATTGAGTCAGGTGGTAAAACCTTCTGGGAATAGGTCGACTTCCGCATGAGGGATTTCATGATCATGTATCTTAGAGAACCGTAGTAATTCCGATGATCGTCTGGCGTCGAAGGCGCTTGGCAAGGGGTACAATGGTCACCATAAGATGTTCTAAAGGAAAATTCATGGATATATTTACTAGTTTACAAAGGACTGCCTATTTCTTCCGCAGCACTAGGTGCCTTTAGAGTCGATATCTCGCATATATGGTTATAATTTTACCTTAGTGAAAACCGAAAGGCGCCATAGTACCTCGACTACTCTGACTTATTTACTTCTCAGTATCATACAACCTTTTTTTTTCTCTTTCCATTTCTCACCATTTCTCCAGTGAACCCACTACAATGCTACTCATGCGCAGATGAAGATTGTAATGAGAAAGTTGTCGTTAGGTGTAGCGAAAATGGTAAAGCGCCCGTTACCTTGGCGTTTCTTCGTCGTGACTATCGCGCAGCTGCAACAAATATAAAAGGTTACGCCTGCTATAGCATAAAGGTTACAGGTAAATGTTTAACCAAGTAGTTTTACTATTTCAATTATCGAATTAATATTCTTTGCATTATTTCTTTCATCAGTTAATGATTCCCAGAGAGATAAACTTGGTTGCATTGGTATACCCGAGGGAGAAAGTGCATGTGAAGCGGTACGCAAGGAGTTACAACTCACTACCGATGATAGTAGCGACGAGTGTAAGGCCTGTCAAGAGGACGCGTGCAACGGTTCTATGACGACAAGGCTATCTGTAGTGACACTTTTATGTCTCATTTTGACAAAATTTTTTATTTGAATTGTAAAATTTTAAATAAATATTTATTTATGTAGATAAAAACCGAACCGAACTATTCAATTAATCAATGTTACAGACTTAATATACAGAATTTACTGATTTCTACCTACCTCAACTTATCGCTAAGTCCAACGAGCTGGTTTTGCTCATTCTCAAATAGCCACGAAAAGAATTTTTATCACAGGAGCTTACACGTTAGATACATTCACTTGCATACATACGGATACACCCATTTGACATTACCTGCTCCGTACTCTTTGTAGGTAAAATAAATAAAAACAAGTAAGGAAGTCTAAGTTCGCGTGGAACCGAACATTATATACCTAGTAGTGATCTATAATGGCATATCAATTTACGTAGGTCTATTTTAATACAGATTTTTGCCGAGTTCGAACGTCATTTACCAAGGAGATGAATTTTTGCTGGGAAGCCTTCCATAGCAGAAAGACACTCGGAGAGTTTGCCAAACCACTGCCGAGGGGCGACCCCGTTTTGAAAAACTTTTGATGTTACCAGTCCCAGGACTCTAACCTTGGACCTTCGGTGGAGTAGGCCGGCAACACTACCGCCACACCACTGCGGCCGACATTAATTTATTTGTATATAAATAGCTTCCCTACCAACAACTGCTAACCACATTTTTTCAAAATACCATTTTATGTTCGGACAATTTGCGTTCAAATAGACAGACGGACGGGGAGACGGACATGGCTAAATCGACTCAGCTCATCGTCCTTATTATTTCAGTTTACTTATTGATGGACCCATCTCTTCTTCTTCTCATACTTACAAACATTT
>OX465289.1:9017500-9170000 GCA_949987695.1 Merzomyia westermanni | reverse complement strand
ATCGCACCAGTCATGCTTTCGCTCGCGGGATGCCTATAGCACCTTTAGCAGCGGTTCTTACTGCATGTGGAATATTACATAGAGCACGTGTAAGCACCGAGTGGAGCAACTATTAGCTTTCTATGTCGTGCGAAATTTCTCCGCGACGGATGTTGGTTGATGCGGCTGGTCGGTGCCAGGGCCCTTACTCTGTAGCTCTATTCGAAAGGCTGTTCTTCTCGAAAATGAAAAAAGTAGGCATCACTGTTTCACAAATTTCAAACACAAAGCAAAATCGAAAAAGACATTGTACAAATCTTAAGTGCAGTTTTGGACAGCGGTGCTTTACATGTCGCAGTAGCGCAGGTGATAAACATCTCGGCTAACATGCGTGTGGTCGCAGGTTCGAACGTAGGTACTCGCACAACTCATTTTTACAATTTTTTTTTTATTAAATGAAATTTTATTTATTTTTTTTTTGATTATAAATATTTTTAATCTAAATTGAATTTTTTTAAATATATAAATAATTGTAATCAAAATTTTGATTTTGTTGAATTTTTCCAATATTTTACCTAACATTCTTCAATTATTTTCCGTCAACAGCGACTGCTTAACTCTTTCTGCGATAAAAATGAAAAAAACCCAAATTCATTTTTGTGGATTTCCGCTTGCCAAATTGTTGTCCAATAAAATTTTCTAACTTTCGACCATTTTGCCATATGTTTTCGAAAATGAAAAAAAAAACCCAAATTAATTTTTGTGGATTTCCGCTTGCCAAATTGTTGTCCAATAAAATTTCCTAACTTTTGACCATTTTGCCATATGTTTTCGAAACAGTGAGTACCAAATTTTCTACAATCGAAAGGGGGATAAATAAAATCCGAACAGAATGAAACTCGAACAACGAACGCGTTCTATTCGAAAATTTCTTAGAGAGTAGGAATCACTCGTAAGCGAAAAAGTTTTCTTTCGACTAAAACTATAGAGTAAGCGCCCAGGTTACCAATGACCGGTAAACGGATGGCGGTGGATCGGTGCCAAGTTACAAAAAAAAAAAAAGAAACCAATAACACCAACAACAAGACATCACTTTCCTATGAATAGAAAACTGTTAATGTTAGATAGCACATTTCAAATTGCCATTGATTTAACGCTTAGTCTCACCTTCAAATGGATTAAAAATTTAATTAAAGCAGTTAGCGCTTCAAGTTCCAAACCAATTCAATATATCGAAACATACAATCACACACACATCTGAATTAGAATAATTGTTATGCACTTGAAATTACAACAATAGCATTACATTGTATGACATTTTGATTATAATTTGCGAGTGACATCAAAACCAATAAAAAAACCAAAAAAAAAAAAAACATGCGAAAAAAGCGCTATACCGCCAAAGCAATAAAGAGAAAATCTCATCAGCACACGCACACATGCATACAAATAAACAGGCTGTGTAAATAGCTGACTTTTTCGCTTTAGAATTTCACCACGCTTCACCGCACAACAACAGCAAGAACCCAAATGCTTGACACATCATGTAAACGCGCCGTATTTTGTTTGTAATTTTACAACGATTTTTTTTTTGAAATTTTTTTTTCTAAAATTGTAAAAAATCTCGAACAAAATCTGAAATCAAGCAGCATGCTCCAAACACTGAAAAGTCACTCTGTCACTCATTTAGTCGTTCATTCAATATCAGCCATCTGTCGGGCGCCAGTACACATCCAGCAAGTCAGGCTGCCCAACCAACCCACTAGCCAGCCCAGCACTCATATAAGTTCGTATGTAATCATCCACTCATCCACTCAAACTCAGTTAGCATGTCAGTCGGTTAGTTGGCCAGCTCGCGTCTGCGTGCCTTGTTTTATATGCATCCATTTGTTTTCGTTTGTCTGTCAAGTAATCATTCAGTCAATCACTCGGCGCATGTAAATCTATTTCATTGCTGCTGCCGCTTTTTATTCCACGCTGACATAACCATACAAATGTGGATATACATACATATATTTATTATTCTCGCATCCCATTTTCTGTTAAATCATGTGGTATTAATTTTCCATTTTTTTCCGTTTTTCTATTTGATTCGAATTTCATTTCTATTTCATTTCATTGAATATCCATTCTACAGTCTAACAACTATTGCCTTTTGCATGCAATCGCCTCTCTGTGGCTTTTCGCGTGTTCGAGTTAATGTATAGCCAGACCAACCCGTCAGCTAGCGCGCCCTTCCACTTTGCTTCCTCCGCCTGTACGCCCTTTAGCTGCAACTTTTCAATTTGTCTCGCCAATTTATGTGAAACGGCATAGCTTTGTGTGGTGGTCCAGTCCCAGTCAAGTGCTTTTTGTGTTGATGGCGTCAGCAGGCGTTGATGTTTGGTCTATTTCGACGTGTTTTTCATGCTAACCAACAACAAAAAGCCTTGTTTGTTCTGCATCAATAAGTTTATGGTTTTTCAACGATGTGCATGAATTTGAAATATTTATGTGTATGTTTCTATGTTTTTTTCTCTGCATTGTAATATATTTACTAGTTCTATAACAGTTTGCACATTTATTGGTTACATGTGGTCCATAATTAACGGTTTCAAATATGTAGAAACGTGGTATTGACATAAATTTGTAAATCAAAAACATATGAAATACTTTTTTTTACAGTAATAAGCAGAAAGACTTTGTATTTGTAACAATGAACAGTCTAATAAAACATCGTTAAGTGATAAAATCTCATCATATGATATAACATCACATATACATATTACTTTGTATCGGCATGTTTATCACCGACTGAGGAGTTACGTCACATGGCATAATCGTGACCATCTTGAAATACAGGGTGGCTGATGAATTTTGCTACATTAAGAAACTAAAATAATTTTTTTTTTCAGTGTATGGAATTCATTTTTCTTTTATTCATGTTAAAGCTCATTAAATTTTATTAAATATAGCTTAATTAGTTTTAAAAATAATGGAATTTAAATGCCTCCCCTGCTCGTCGATGCATGTGCGGCATCTTACCAAAAAGTTGTTCATTACTGCTTGGAGAGTTGAGACAGGAATAGCCGCAATTGTTTCTCGAATGGATTGCCTTAGTTCATTCAAATTTGTTGGTTTTGTTTTGAAGACTTCCTGTTTGCAATAACCCCACAAGAAAAAGTCAGGTGCAGTAAGGTCAGGCGACCTGGGTGGCCAACGGAATGTGGAGTTTCTGGATATCAGCTTATTGGGAAATTTTCGTCGCAATTCTGTCATAACAGGTTGGGCTATATGAGGAGCTCAAAAATGTGTGTGAGTAGTTCAAAAATGATCCTGACATTGTCCTGTAAACGATGACGAAGGGGAATCGAAATTATCCCGAAGAAGTCGGGAAGTAATCCCCATAAAGTCCCGAAAACTATACCGAAATGATCCTAAAGAGGCCCGAAAATGATCCCGAAAAAATCTGAAAACAATCCCGAAAAGGTCCCGTATAACATCCCGAAAATGATGGCGAGGGGAACCAAAAATATCCTGAAGAATTCACGAACTGATCTCCAAAAACTCCCGAAATAATCCCGAAAAAGTCCCGAAACAATTCCGAAATTATCCTGAAAACGTAAAGAAACAATCCCAAAATAATAATTCTAACTTGTCTTCCAAAACCTCAATTTATCATATAAATTAGGAAAATTTAAACATTTTAATGTTTTGCATAGTTTTTACCTCATTCCGTATAAATTTTGTTCCGTTAATGTCAGCATTCAAAAAGAACAAATTGCCCACATCATCATATTAAAACACATCACATGACAACACATAACGTCTTATCAATAATCTGCATCACATGAAAATAGTTTAGAAATAACAATGCCAGATATGAAATTTTAACTGATGACAGAAGTTTGTTAAAAATAATGGTCACCATTATACTGTCGAAAAAGCAATATTCTAAAGTTACTATTTTAATTATCAAAATGAATTTTTTACATCAAATCATCTGTTGGGAAACATCACATGATAGATAGCACATGATGTCATATTTACAATGAAAACATCATCACATAAAAATAGTTTAAAATTAACAATGTTTTGCTGCGTGTAAGTTTAAAAGAAATCAGCAACACATCTCAGCAACATATCGCAATAAATGACATCTGATCGTAGCAGATATTTATAGCCAGCTGTGCGAAAACACACTTTAATTGTCCACGGAGTTTGCGTATATGTATGTATGGAGTTAGCTGTAACGGAGTTCTTCCGATGAGTAGAGAAATAGAGAAAGCTATTGTGCGTGTCGTCAGTGTGAGTACTTATTTAATGTTTACCCTGCAAAAAATCGTGTGAGTAATCTCTAAAGAGAGCAATCCGCGATTAATCCCTTTAGTCTACAGTTGGCTATAATTCATTATACAAAACAAAATTTTTATTTGTGTGGCATACTTATAGGGGTGTAAGTCAATTTCAGTTTTTGTAGCATACTTATAGGAGTTAATAGTACCCGTTTGGGTAAAAAGTGGATTAGTCCTTTCGTACTCATTCGGGTATAAATGGGTACAATTGGTCTCTTCATCGGACATGCTCAAACAAATGTAAACAGTTCAACCCATACAAAGTGCTCAGAACTGGTATTAGTCGCATCTTTCTTTGCGACTCTTCCCGGATTGATCCTAGACTAAACGATTTTTTGTGCAGGGTATTTAATAGAAAATTTCAACCGATACACTTTCTTTGATGACAATACCAGATGAAAACCAAGAAATTTTAGAGCAAGCGACATCACTTCACAGTATCACAATGATAAATGATGGAATCAATCATGTCATATCATATCATACCACATGAAATACGATAGCTATTACACAAATATCATTGCAGCTAGTTTCTACACAAAAGTCGTTTTAAGAGAGTGGCTCCATCTCGAACTCTAGTTTTAAAAAGATATTTAGAATGAAGCTATACATCGATGCATAAGACATACCATCACATCACATCATGTCTTTAGCTGCATTTGTTAAGCCCCTTCAAGTACGCCAAGACATCACTTGAGAAACAAATTTATCAGGCAATTACTTCCATAAATAAGCATTACTCCTGCCCAGATATTTAGCATGAAATATGAAATGCGCGTTTCAACTTGATGATTGCTGCTGTTCGCCTCATTGTTAGCTAATGGATTACAAGGCTGCTGAAAGAAAAGCATGAAAAATAGAAGATAACGCCGACTAGTTATTTTCAAAAATTTTTTTTATTGCAAAGTACATGTTGTGTTTGTTGTTTTTGCTATTCTTATTGCTATTGTTGTTGTTATACAACAAAGTGTAGAATGCTTTCACAAATATTTACTATTTATCGTAAGTTGTAAGTTCGAATGCTGTGATGTGTGTGTGTTGTATTTGCTTGTTGTTGGTTGTTGTTGACATTTCATGTTATCTAAATAAATAAAAATTAATAAAAAAAGATTCTTATTTAAATACAAGTGTAGGTAAATATGTGCGAATGTAATATTTAAGTTTTTAAGTGAGCAAGAATTATTATTACATTCAAGTAACAAGGCGACTGCGCGAAAAAGCAATAACAACATTCATATAAAACAGTTGAAAGGCAGCAAAAGCACAATTAAAACTGTCAGCAGCAGAAAGGCAACTCCAACTAAGCGCAGAAACAACAACAACAACGCTTTGAGGATAAAATTTTATCACCTGCAGTGGCAGATTTGTTTTTCCTTTTCTGAAGAATTTTCAAAATAACTGACAAGGTCACCATCAACTGCTTGTAAATACAATAAGGCTGCGTACGTGCAATGTTAACTACCCTATAGGAAAAATGTATAGTTCGGAACTGGTTAATCAGAAATCCCTTATGTATGTAATCAACTGGTGAAGTTAACATGACAATGTATGTACCAAGGAGTAGTAGTTGCCCCGCGCTTCTATTTAACTTTTCTGTAGTTACAAATTATATAGTTTAGATCTAGTATGTTTATCCATTCTATTTGCATTGATCATATTCATTAAAATTGCTACGGTATGTAGCCAGTTAACTCATTGGTTCTATAGCTAAGAGCTATTTCAATTTCCCCAGTTTAGATCTAGTTCATTTATCGGTAGTTTTTGATGGTTGTAAACCCCTTCGTCTTCCTCTGTTTGGATCTTGTTTCTATAGTTGTCGAAAGTCCTGGACCATTACATCTTCCACAGTTCACAGCTAGTTCATTTATCGGTTCTATTTCGATATTTTGGAGACATTACTATTCAGATTTAGTTCATCTATCGGTAATTTAGCGATACTTCTAATAAATTCAATTTATAAAGCTGAATTCTAATTTTTTTATGGATGACTAGCTGACCCGCCGAACTTTGTTCCGCCTTAAAAGCACAAATCATACAGTCACCCTGGGTCCACATTTAGGTCAATAAATTGGGACCCGGGTAAAATATCGAGGTGAAAGATATCTTAAATTTTAGGAGAGACGTCTAGAGAATGATTATTGAAAGTTTCATTCATTTCTATGCAGTCGTTTTTGTGTGAACAATCATACAGACGGACAGACAGACAGACAGACAGACAGAGAAAAATTCTAAAAATTGGTGATTTGGGTTCCGCTGGTCCAATAACGACCTCTCCTATCAGTTTTTCTTGAATATATTCAATGTACAGACATCCACCTGTTACAATTTTATTATTTTTTTATGGATGATATTATAATAGTTCTAAACAATTTCAAAAACTGAGAAATACTGCCTTTGATACTCGCTACATGAGGAAGAGGTCCTTTTACTATCTATATCGAAAAGAAACAAATTACAAAAAAATATAAACGGAACTTTACCGAACTCGCCAAACCCTTGAATTTCTACTCGTATTACTTAGTGTACATTTGAGCTACTTCGCACTAGTACGATTTGAGTTGAGTTCTAGTTTTCTTTTAGACTTCAGGGCATACCCAGTCTCATGCATATTGTATTCTATCATTTATTGCCAACAAAAATAGTACTTTGTGTAAATAAGAAGCAGCAAGAGCAGCAGTCAAGACTTGTGAAAATACTTAAATAAAATATAATAAACAAGAAAAGCCAAAGACGAGGAAAGATATGAAGGACAGACGGTGTTGGGAGTGCGATTGACAGCAGCAGATTAAGTAACGAAGGACGTAATTGAATGAAAAGTTTTCATGCTGTGATGTCGAATATAGAAACTTATTTTATTTGATAGATTATTTAATATTTAGCGCTGAGTGGATTTAGTGTCTGTGACGGAAAACACTCTGTGACAGTGAAAAAATGCTTAACTCAAGCTGTAGGCCTAGTCAAACATACAAAAGCTGGGTACTCAGAATATCCAATCACACTCATAAACTTGAGTTAGGAGTCAAACCCCATTTTTTCGTAAGCGAAAGCAGGTGGGGTGCAATAAAGCCATAATTAATCAATATGGCATTATTTCCACAATGAATGAGAAATAAAGTCATTATGGCATTATTGCACTTTTGGTAATATCATGTGTGATGTTTATGTATCACATGACATCTCAATGACATCGCATAAACCAAACAGCATTCTCCCAACATAAATAATTTCCAAGTTGAGTAATGGTTTCTTTGATTTTGCTCAACAGTGTATAAAGTATAATTTACAGGGAGATGCTTCTGTCAATTCTGTTTAGAACAGGGTATACATTTTAAGGATATATTCGACATTCGCTTATGTAAGGAATTACTTTAATTAAATAGGCTTAACAAGAACTAAAATTACCTTAAAATGTTTGCAAATCTTTTTCTATCATATACATCAACGTAATTTTCTGGACTTGGAAATCAGCAATAGTCCGAAAACACATTTATGTTATCCAACTAAACTACTTTCTATAGCTTCCGTCTCCTGATACATTGGAACAATAAAAACAACAATATCTACTCTTATTCATACAACCGGCTCTTTATATATCCTCGCCTTCCTATCAAAAGTATGAATGTGCAAATTTTTCGATTTTGAGTTAATAGACTCAATACACTAAACATTGATTATTCTTAATGTCACCAAAATCTCGATACTATTTTGCAATCGAAGTTACCTTAATTAACTAAAATATACTGATTACTCAAAAACCATAAACTTTTAAACTTGATTTTTTAAAAACTTTCATGGGACGACGATATGATTTGCTGAAAAAAATGTTATTTTTTCACTATTGCAAACGATTTTCACACATTTTTTTATCACAAAGTTACACAGCTTTTAGCATGTATATTATTTTAAAAGCTTTCATGGATACACATCACGGTTGTAAGAGTCCGATCCTTACTTACAGTAAGTACAAACTCTGCAAAATTTGCCCGTCCTACCTTGTTAGTTTAAAGATACATAGCCCAAAACTCGTTTATAGGAAACATTTGCTGTACGAGGGCTATACGATATATTGGTCCAATCTTGATGATTTTCACTACACATATTACATATATAATAAGTACTGTAGCTGCCAAATTTTGTGTCCTTCGCTATTAAATTGCAATAGTTATAGCCCAAAGCACATTTGTCGGAACTATCCATTATATAGGAACTATATGTGTTGTTGGTCCGATCGGGCTGACTTTCACTAGCCATATTACGTATATAAAATGTACCAAATCTGCAAAATTTTTCGTTCCTAGCTTTTTAATTGCAAAATTTATAGCCCAAAATCCATTTATCGGAACTATCGATGGTATATTTTATGTACGCCCGATTTGGCTGATTTTCATTTGTCACATTATGTATGTAGTATGTACCAAAAGGTATAGGCCAAAACCCGTTTATCGGAACATTCGATTACATGGAACCTATCCGTTGTATTGGTCCGATCTTGTTGGTTCCGACAAATGATAAATATATTACAACAGGCGGACATGGCTAAATCGACTCAGCGCATCATTGCACTGATCATTTCTATCTTTTTCTCATACTTACAAACGTCGGACCAAAGTTGTAATACTATTTCATGTTTATAAAAGGTATAAAAACCGAAAAATTATTATAGTTAATTAGAAATTGAAATTGTTGTTGTGCTATTCAAAAATGACCATTGGGACATTTTCACTAATACTTTTCGAGGGCACTTAACAAAGTTTAGCTTGTGAGAGTTTGCTAAATTCCGGAAAATTCGCGATTATTATTTTTTTTTCCGATAACTTTGTCGTCTTTTTAAACAACTTTCTAAACAAAAAAGTAGTGATCCAGAATAAGTCGTGGTGTGGCGGTAGTGTGTCTGGAAAAGTTTTTCAAATACGGGGTCGAACCTCGGCAGTGGTCGGCAACTCTCCGAGTACGAGGTGTGATCAAAAAGTATCGCGAATTTTGTGTTTTTTCAAAAATTATTTATTTATTCATGAATATCTATTTTGTCCCCTTCAAAGTAATCCCCATGAGATATTATACACTGGTGCCACCGGTTTTTCCAATCTTCGAAGCACTTCAAAAAATCATTTTTTTGTATCTTGTTCAGCTCCTCCTTCGATGCCGACTTTATCTCGTCAAGAGCAGCGTAACGTCGTCCTTTCATGGGCCTCTTCAGTGTAGGGAACAAGAAAAAGTCACAGGGGGCCAGATCTGGGGAATACGGTGGCTGCGGCATCATTAGTGTGTTGTTTTTGGCCAAAAAGTCGCGCACAAGCAACGATGCGTGAACAGGGGCGTTATCGTGGTGCAAAAGCCAATTTTTGTTCTTCCACAAATCCGGGCGTTTCTGCCGGATTGCTTCGCGAAAATTGCGCATAACGTGCAGGTAATATTCCTTATTGACCGTTTTTCCCTGTGGCCAGAACTCATGATGCACCCCGCCCGTGCAATCGAAGAAAACTGTCAGCAAAACTTTCACATTCGACCGAACTTGGCGCGCTTTTTTCGGTCTTGGTTCGTGCGGCAGCTTCCATTGAGATGATTGAGCTTTGGTTTCCACGTCATAACCATAAACCCACGATTCGTCACCAGTTATGACCCTCTGGAGCAAATTTGGGTCGTCGCGGACAGAGTTTAACATCTCATTAGCAATGTTCATGCGATGCTATTTTTGGTCACAATTGAGCAATTTTGGTACGAATTTCGCGTAAAAATCGAAGACGATCCAAAACACGTGCAAGTAAAGCAGCTGTCAACAATTAACTGAACATTCAAAATGGCCGAGCTTGTCGGCATAAGTGAGAGACATGAGTACCAACATAACGCCACAAAAAATTCGAAATTCGAATATACGTAACCAGCGAAAATTCAAAATTCGCGATACTTTTTGAACACACCTCGTACATTTCTGCCCTTGAAAAGCTTCTCAACGAAAGTTCATCTACATTTGCAGATGCTGTTCGGAGTTGGCATAAAATTTGTAGGTCCCGCCAATTTGTAGGAAAAACTAGGAGCAGCACACCACGGACCTACCTCGTGCGAATATTATATATATTTTCTGAATTATCTGGACTGTATAAAGCGGCGAAAAAGTAGGTCTAACCTTGAACGAGGACAAGGCGAAGTATTTGAAATAATTTGTTTGTCATGAATTGATCCAATTGTGACCGACATACACGTCACTGCTGACCAATACAAATTTGAAGCTGGGTCGGGCTTAGTTTGTTGGAAAACCAGCGTTTACATTGAAAATAATGCCAGCCGAAAAGTTGAAAGGAAGATTTGCTCTTTCCAACAAGTTCTTACTTTGGACAGAGTAGGTAACTGAGAAACAAAGTTCACTCTAGGTGAACAGGGATCACTTTCTAAAAGTCAGTCTCCATACCGACGGTGATTAATGGAACTGCAGTGTGCAGGCGGCCGCCGTGGTGTGAAGGTAGTGTTGCCGGCCTACCACACCGAAGGTCCATGGTTCGAGCCCTTCAATAACAATCGACTAGAATCTGATTCAGAATTGCGCTGAAGTAAAAGAAAATAATTGTATTTGTTTGTTGGTGCTTTTCTTTTCTAGTAAATTGTTGTTGTTGTTTTATTTTGTTTTCTTATGTCTTATTTGTGTATGTGTTGTTGTAGTTGTCATTAATTTTTCTATATAAATATCAATTAATAATCCACACGCGGCAGTCAAGCATTCAAGTCTAAATATAAATTATTTTCAAAAACAACAAGTGAAAAAAAGACAAACAAACTAACTTGCGAATGCTTGGCGCATTGTTTATTGTTGTTATTGTATCTTGCTTGACTGATATGGTGTTTTTGCATGTTTTCTGTACTTTGCAGCAATTTTCACGTTCTTTTTGTTGTTTTTGCCTTTTTGACTGTGCTTTAGTTTTCTTTGTTGCAAAAATACATATGTATGTTGATATGTATTTGCTTCGCTCTTTTTAATTGTAATTGTTAAATCACGTTCAAAACAAAAGCAATTATCCAAGTGGCACCTCAGCGCCGCGTCTTCCGCCCGTCACTATCAACACGTCGGCCAGTATCCGTGCACCAAGCATGCCTCACCGCCACATCCGTCCTACAATCAGCCCATGCTGAGTTTTCGAAATTGCACTACTTTGCAACTCATTTGCAGCCAGTGTTACTGACTTAATTACAAACCTTTCAGTATTTCGTCTACAACAAAAAAATTAAAAAAGAATATGTAGTCTTTTGTCGAGCGATTATTTTAAATCGAAGTCTTGGACAATATTGGTAGAAAAGCACATGGGCTTAGTAAAAACAACAATTTCCAGTATAGTGCAGCACATTTATTTCATCTAATTTAATTTAATGTTTTTTTATACTTTATTTTGTTTTATTTTATTTTATTTTATTTTCTTTTATTTTATTTTATTTTGTTTTATTTTATTTTATTTTATTTTACTTTATTTTATTTTATTTTATTTTATTTTATTTTATTTTATTTTATTTTATTTTATTTTATTTTATTTTATTTTATTCTTTTTATTTTATTTTCTTTATTTTATTTCCTTTTATTTTATTTTATTTTATTTATTTTATTTTATTTGATTTGGTGTGAAGGTAGTGTTGCCGGCCTACCACACCGAAGGTCCATGGTTCGAGCCCTGGTACAGGTAACATCAAAAGTGATTTGAAAAAAGTTTTTCAAAACGGGGTCGCCCCTCGGCAGTGGTTTGGCAAACTCTCCGAGTGTATTTCTGCCATGACAGGCTTCTCAGCAAAAAATTCGTCTCCTTTGTAGATGCCGTTCGGAGTCGGCAAAAAACTGTAGGTCCCACCAATTTGTAGGGAAAAATTCAAATCGGCACACCACAAATTGGAAGAGAAGCTTGGCGCAAAAATCTCTTAGGAGGTTTATGATGATATACCTGTTGTATATCGCGCCATAGATAGATAGATTTTGTTTTAATTTATTTTATTTTATTTTATTTTATTTTACTTTATTTTATTTTATTTTATTTTATTTTATTTTATTTTATTTTATTTTATTTTATTATATTTTATTTTATTTTATTTTATTTTATTTTATTTTATTTTATTTTATTTTATTTTATTTTATTTTATTTTATTTTATTTTAATTTATTTTATTTTATTTTATTTTATTTTATTTTATTTTATTTTATTTTATATTATTTTAATTTATTTTATTTTGTTTTATTTTATTTTATTTTATTTTATTTTATTTTATTTTATTTTACTTTATTTTATTTTATTTTATTTTATTTTATTTTATTTTATTTTATTTTATTTTATTTTATTCTATTTAATTTTAATTTATTTTATTTTGTTTTATTTTATTTTATTTTATTGTATTGTATTTTATTTTATTTTATTTTATTTTATTTTATTTTATTTTATTTTATTTTATTTTATTTTATTTTATTTTATTTTATTTTATTTTATTTTATTTTATTTTATTTTATTTTATTTTATTTTGTTTTATTTTATTTTATTTTATTTTATTTTATTTTATTTTATTTCATTTTATTTTATTTTATTTTATTTTATTTTATTTTATTTTATATTATTGTATTTTATTTTACTTTATGTTATACTTTTTTCTCCAGGTTCTAGGCCAACTCGCTTACTTACTTACTTTTTCTTTTGCTACTGGTTATATATATTTCTGCAGTTCGCTGTTGGAAGATCTAAGCGCGTGTTTTATGACTAATCGCATTTAAAATTATGTAAGCTTATATGTTTGAGTAAATTGTAATCGTTTGTGCAGGTGCACCACATACAAGCATATTCAAATTGTAACCATATAGCCAGCGAAAGAACTAAGAACTCAGTCAGTAATTACTTACGTAAATTGTCAAGAGACTATGAGTAAACAAACCAGTAAAACATCGGCTTAAGCGTTTCTTAAATGGACAATATTATTGCTGCTGTTATAATTAAGCAATGATTATGATTAATGACGAGTTTGTCATACCACTTTGCTGAAAGTTTTATCTACAGACATTCAAAGATATAAATACAAGAAATCGTTTAGTTTATTAGCCGGCTACACATTTCTTTCGTACCATGTTATTGGTCCCTATATATGTGCTCTCACCCTCTCTCAATTTACTGACCTTCGCTTTAACTATCAATGTTTGCAGTGGATTTATGGGTTAGGAAAGCTGAATGACATAAAATTAGAACCAAAATAAATAGCCGCATAAACCATTATTAGCGTAAATATTTTAAATGTCAAAAAATTTGACTAATGTGTGTTTTTGTGTGAATTATTTTATGCAAATTCTAAATAGCTAATTTGCGGTTTTGCACATATCGGTCACATATTTTCCACGATTTGTAGTGCACGTCAATCATTAGGTTTGAAATACATATTTGCGGTATGTAATAATGACCTTCCAGAGCGCTATCTTATCAAAGCAATTACATATAGTAGTGTGCAAAATATTAGCAGAATTTATTGCGGGTGAAGAATCGAATATTTACCTGCACTTTTATACTCACCGAAAGATGCTTAAAGTTAAGAACAAATGGCAACAACTTAATATAAGGTGAAGAGGAAAACCATTACTTTGGTGTTAATATTTAAAAAGATGGCAACCATCAACAGGTTATTATAATTTTTTTTTTTTGCTTCTATGGGTTTAAAAAGTCTTCAATAGATTGTTGTGCACCGAAAGGAATTGAATACTTTTTTTGAAATTACTTGTAATTGGTAATTTTATTCCTAAAGTAATAATTATACCCTAGTTCTGAGCGCTATAGCGGATATTGATTAAATTTTACTCATTACTGTACTTTAACTAATTATATATGCAAGCACTTGAAATTTTAAGTGTGTCTTTAAATATATAAATATACCTACCATACAATAGATGCCCGATAGGGTGCTTCTAAAACCCACACTGAACTTTTCATAAAGTATAATTTGATCACTCGATTCGAACTTTTCCCTAACTTGGTCGGCCTGTGTAATCATCGGTTCTCGTAATTAATTAACAGGTTGTCTATTAGCAGGTTGCAGCATTATATAACTTGTTCATCTAGACCAGCTGGAACCATATATGTCCTCAGCATTCCCACAACAGCCGGTTCTATCGCACCGGAATGACCCGGGTTTTTTCACCCGGCCAAGGGCTGTTATTTCAGTGTAACCCTGTCCAATCTGGGGCAGGGCGAGGCACTGTTAACAACAACAACAACAACATGTCCTCAGTGGCGGTTTGTTTAACGATATTTTGCTCTAGCCAGCCGGAACTTTCTTTACTTGTCATAAATCTCTCATAATGGATGTCTTAGGAAGCTGGTAGTTTCAATAGGGCTGGACCAGAGCGCAATTAGTGTTTTAGAAGTCACTCTTATCTAGCTTTATAGCAGAGGTTGGCAGTGGCGTAGCCAGTATTTTTTTGGGAGGGGTTTGTTTAAAGTTCTTCTTCATTTCTTAAATTTATTAAGAGTTATTCTTAAGTAAAGTGCAGTCGTTCAGATTTTTGCATCAAAATCATTTAGCACTTCTTCGGTGTCCAGTTCAAACCTCCGCTAATACTCATGAATGCTTTCTTCCCCGGCCAAGAATGAGAGTTTGGCAGTGCACTACACGTGACGATAGACAAATGCTGCATACAATTTTTGTAAATGGAGTATGTTTGGGAAGAGTTTACCTTGACACTAATTTAGAGCATTCAGTGCAGTCCTTGGGCGACATTCGGCATGTTAGAACACTTACGGCCCTCCTCTTAAATAGCCCTGGAGCCGAATCACAGCATACGTATAACGTAATTCAATCCTTGTGATTGTTGGTATCGTTGGAAATATACTCCTACTTTTCGGTTACATCGTCAGGGAGAATATCACTCGCAGATAGCAAGTTCCGGAGCCGGCTGGGGAACTTATGAGCTGTTGCAGCTTCTCGGTGGCAAAAATTGTTATTACCATGTGTACTTTCTTCGCTAGCCAGACGAGTATGCATATCTTGGTAGCGACAAATTGATAGTCCCAGTCGATAATGAGTCCTAGTAGATTATGAAAATGTCAGAAATCTTTGAGAAGTCACATGATAAAAGAATTAGATCACTTTGTGGATTTCTAACCAGCTTTAAATAGTGCTTAAAAGAGTTGCCTTTATGCTTTCATGACGGGTTTTGACTTCGAATCTAAATAGGTGATTCCCTATCGATCGATATCTTTAATTCGAACATCGTTGCAAACTCTGTCTTGCCAGACCTGCCCATATATCAGAATCAATTGTTTGCAGAGATGGACGAGGATAAGACAAAGTAATTGTTTCCATCTAATAAAAATCAGAGGATTTATAGCCAAGTCACTTTTGACCGGTAAACATTTTAAACTAAAATAATCTCGTTTCCTAGGGAACGAGCAAGAGCAAAAGAAATAATATGAGCCTAATGGTCGAATTAGCTAGACTAAGACTTAACTTGACTAGACTTAGACTTAACTTGACTTGACTTAGTTTACAAAAGAACTGAGAGTCAATTATTGAACGTGTCATCTTTTTGAATTTTTTTGTTGTTATTGCCATATGATTTCAATCATTCAAAAATTTAGTATGCTATACAATATATGAAGGAATTTTATTAAAAATATTGAATAATGGTACATTCAGTTCTCTCACGTCTCTGTTTGAAATTAGAAAATTAACTTGGAAATTAAAAATCTATAGTTTTCCAAGTTTCTAAGTTAATTTATTCTCTGGGTAACTACGTACACGTGCTGCTCATTTGTTAGATGTAGAGTTTCCAAATCAAGTTAAGTCTAAGTCTAGGCTAGTTCGGCCTTAAGGCATACGAAGTACAATTGTTTGTTCTGAATTACATTTTGCGGTTTCTAAAGAACACTTGATGCTTTGACAAGGGATGACGGAAAATCGTTCCAATATACATAAACTTTTCACCCTATAAATAAAATAAATTGCATTAGTTAATTTTCTTGAGTTTCATTTCATAAGTATAATAAAAAAGATTAAGCAAACGAAACAAATTAACTACCGTCCTGAGTATTTTGAGCTGAGATAAATTTAACATGAAGAATGGCTTATTTTGTTTTTGTAAACACTATGTATATTTATTATAAACGCAGTCGCTTTCGCCTTTTGCCTATTGATAGCATTCATCGTGTTTAGGCACGATTACCTTTGTCTGCAACCCATTTCTTTTCAGCGAAGTGAACCTTAACGTTCCTTCTCGTCCATCAAGACATTTTAAAACTGTCGTCCTGAAACAATGTAAAAACCAATTTTGAATTAAATGAGGCTCTCCGATGTTTATGCCATAATTACAACTCCCACTACAGCACATTTGATATTTCCGAATCGCTTTTTAACATTAAAAAACCAATAATATCCTCGATTAATCAATAATAATTTCATGAATGTATATTTACTAGTAACAGTCCAATTTATTCTTCCACTTTCAACAAAATATATTTAAGTTTTAATCCCTAAGTTACTTAGCTGATGAGTTTTTCTCTATAGCTGAGCAGTTTAGATCTCGAAAATTCGGCACTATATTAAAAAAAAAAAAAAAAACCGTGCGCTATGCGGATGCGCCCCTCGTGTCGGTTGAGCGGGATGGTGGGTTATCCTTTGGGAATTATTATTATTATTATAGCAATCAGCAAAGCCATTGCATACACACACCCCCACATAAGCAGAGCGTCATATAAAGGGTGTTTTTTTTAGGGGTATAGAACTTCGAATTGAAATAAAACACAAGAAAATCGTTTTAAGGTCCATCAATTTGGCTTTATTGGAAGGATAATTTTATGCCATTAATGTTTAAATATGATTTCGGGCATGTGGCCGCCGCGGCTGGCTCGAATAAAGCCAATTCTACAGGTCCAATTTTCAACCACTTTTTCGAGCATATGGGGCCGTATGTCGGCAATAACGCCACGAATGTTGGCTTCCAATTCCCCTAACGTTTCTGGTTTGTTGGTGTAGACGAGCGACTTCACATATCCCCAAAGAAAATAATCCAATGGTGTCAAATCACACGACCTTGGTGGCCAATTGACAGGTCCATTCCGCGAAATTATGCGCTCATCGAATGTTTCCTTCAATAAATCGATTGTGACGTGCGCTGTGTGGCATGTAGCGCCGTCTTGTTGGAACCACAACTCATCCACATTCATGCCATCCAATTCGGGAACAAAATAGTCGGTTATCATGGCTCTATACCGGTCTCCATTAACGGTAGCTGCCTCTCCAGCATTATTGCGGAAGAAGTATGGCCCAATGACTCCACCAGCCCATGGAGCACACCAAACAGTCAGTTTTTGTGGATGTAATGGCGTTTCAAGGGTCTCATATGGATTCTCTTCACTCCAAATGCGGCAATTTTGCTTGTTGACGTAGCCATTCAACCAAAAATGAGCCTCATCACTGAACAAAATTTTGCGATAAAAATCAGCATCGAAATCAATCTCATTTTCGGCCCATACACCAAAATCACGACGCATTGCATGGTCCCGCGGCTTTAATTCTTGCACAAGCTGGATCTTGTAAGGTCGCAAGGCAAGATCTTTGCGCAAAATCTTCCATAAAGTTGATGGACAAAGCTCCAATTGCTGTGCACGGTGGCGAATCGATTCATTCGGGTCCTCTTCAACACTTTGCTCTACAGCGGCAATTGTTTCTTCGGTGCGCACTGTTCGACGTCTCTGCGGATGCGTATTATCACATAGAGTAAACGTAGTGCGAAAACGATCCATGGTTAACCGAATTAATTGCTCTGATGGACGATTATGTCGACCATAAAATGGACGGAGCTCACGGTAAACTTCGCGAACTGAACCATTATTTTCGAAATAAATTTGCACGATTTACAAGCGTTGTTCTTTTGTCAACCTGTTCATAATGAAATGGCAAACCAAACTGAACATAAATGACATTAGAGTTGCCAGATTTGACCACAAAATGCCAGTTTTATCTCTATTCGAAAAACAAACCTGTAAAAAAAACACCCTGTACATATCAGCAATGAAGTCAAGCAAGATTTCTATACACTTAGCATGCGTAATCTCACTTCCAACTGAGATATGCATAGAGCCAACATCAACAACAAGGCACAGACAGAGCACGATTACAAGCAGCGGCAGAGGCACGATTACAGGCAGCGAGGCTTAACTTTTCTGAACTGCCCCTACAGAGTCCAAATATGTTTACACATCGAAAAGTGCCACCCTAATGCATGCGTATTTATCTCTGTATTTGAGGAAAACAAAAAAATTAACAACCAACACCTGCCAGAATAATTGCAAGTATTCAATTAAGTACTTATTGTATTACAATTACTTGTAAGTACATGAATACTCATTTGTATTGGATTAGTATTTTGAGTTATAACATCGAATTGAATATTGAATAATAGCAATAAAGTTTAATGAATGTAATTAATTACAGAAAGCATACACAATCAGAGACACACACACACACACGCACACACACACAATGAAAATACGTATTTAAGTAAGAATTGTGGTCAGAAACGACTCACCAACAACAACAAGCTAAGACCGCACTTGTCCAGTGTGGGTCACTCGCCAGCAGCCAGAAACCCAACTACAGCAGAGCATTTGCTCCGCATCCAATTACAACAACAAATTTGTTAGCACAGCAGCCCTGCAAGTAAGAATGGAACGCTGCATTTAGTGTTGCACTGTGTTTTTGTCATTTTTATAACAACAACATTAACATTTGACATTGCACAGTGGGAAAAATTCGTGACCAAGGTTGTTGTTTAGTTTGTTTGATATCTTTCCGCTGCGAATTTGTGTTGGTTTGTTACGATTCATTGCATATTTATGTTAATTTGCAGGTGCTAATAGATTCTGAGTTGAGTAGGGAATTTATGTTGGGCAAATGATTCATTCATGTGAGAATTTCGATACAAAAATATTTTTTTTTTGCATAAACTTTATGTATGTGCTAGGAGAATTCCTACGTCTACCATCAGTACATTCCTGTAATTTTCTGTTTGTTTATCCTACCGTATTCCCCTCCGCCAACACACAGCTGTGTTCAATATAACAGTAATGAAATTGAAATGGATATCGTTCGAAGAAATAAGAACAAGCTGTGATTTTAATAATTTTTATTTAAAATTAGAAAAGAAGAATGTACAAAAACAAAGTCCAGCATGCATGATTTACATATAGACAGAATGTCTAAAATATTGTGTATACCGTTGGCAAGATAACAAACAACAATTAGAGGCAAACTTGAATTAAGCAGCTTAGGCGGCTGCGCTTGCAATCAGAGTGAGTGGGTTCGATTCTCCACAAGATCCTCTGAAATAGCAAAACTATACGAATTAGTCTGACGAGAAATCGTGGCTGTTTTCGAAATAGTACTATAACTATAGCCTGTATATGTTTGTTGCTTTCAATTTTTCCTCTATTCAAAAATAATAATAATTAACTAAGAATTATTATCAACTGGTCTTGAGCTCGTTACACTTACAAAAAAAAATTTTATTTAAAATATAGCGAATTCCAGAACAGAAACCACATAAAAAGAAATTTAGAATTTTACACAAAGTTCAGTATAGTTAATTAAATCTAAAAAATGATCATCAAAAACTTCAAATTTTTTGGCAGAATTTTTAGAAAATTTTTGAGTACGTAGACGTATCAACTTTAGCAAGTTAGAACTCGCTCAAAAATTTCCCTGAATTTTCAGAATTTTTTTCGTCAAGGGTTTTGAGTTATTTCTTTCATACAACGCATGAAGTAAAACACATTTTTTATGGAAAAAAATACCCAACATCCTTGAAAAAAAAAAAAAAAAATGCAGTGAAAAGTTTGAAGTACTTCTCACTTGCACATTATTATGCTAAAATTGAATGATCTATAAAGCTGCGTACTAAAACATTTTCTAAAAATTCTGACCAAAATATTAAAATTTTGATGTAAACTTTTAAAAGTTTAATTAACTTTCCTGAATTTTGTGTAAGCTTAGAAATTTCTTTTTATGTAGTGTCTGATATGATTATAAACAGTTTCTTTTTATTTCGCCCACCGATATCCAATTTAATTTCACTTCTATTTTATTGAACGCAACTGCATATATATTTCTCTCACCCGCCTTCTATATATTCTGTTTATCCTGTTACTACTCATTCTCTTCCCCTTTTCTCACACTATAGCTACATGACTCTCTCATCATAATAATAATTAACGGTAAACCATCTCCTTATCCCTCCTTCTGTAAACCACATTTCTGTCGCTCCCTTCAGCAAACACTCTGGCTTATTCTCTTTGCTCTGACTATTCTTCTTTTGCTCTCTCTGTTTTCTCCTTTTCGTTCTCCCCTTTCTCTCCACCATCTATCTCTTCCCTTTTATCGTTAACATTTTTTTGCTCGATTATTTCTCCCACTTTATCTTATACCCCTCCCACTTTCACCTTTTGTCGCATTTTGTTTTTAGTATTTTCGTTCTCTTCCCATGTCTCGGCTTTTTTCCGCCTTCCTACTTTCCAAATAGATTCACTCTACACTTACTTTCCTCCCCCTTTCACCCTGAATAATGGGCACGCCATTCTCACCGAACTGTTACACCGAAATATGTAGTAATACTCGTATCAGTTGAAACAGGGTTGGACTCTAGTAAGTTTTCTGTTAGAAGAATTTTCTTAGTTAAAAGTTCGCGCCTGACCGATCACACAGTTGGAATGTCGGGGTTCAGTCTGGGTAAGTAAAAGTTTAATCTTTGAAAGTAACTCGATCGGAGATGAGTTGGAGAGCCTTACGTCTCCCTGCGAAGATCGCGTTCCTCTGAAGCTGCAGACGTTGCTTTTGACTTCATTACCGCCTTCAGCGGCCGAAACTCACCGAGTCTTTGAGGAAGTTGGATCAAATTACTTGAAGTAGTTAGCTGCAAGATTGCCGTTGCTTACAACAGAAATTTCCGCTTTAGTACTTAGTTTTGCCCTTGCACTCCTAGCATTTTAGCCTGACTGTTAATTTTGCTCTGATATCATCCCATTAGAGTCCTAAGTGAGCACACTTCTTGGTAGCTGGCAGTTTCCTCTAGTATGTATATAAGTCATCTGATCATATTGGCGACGTGTCGCTGCTCTATCTATAGCTCAAGTATTGTCACCGAGTTACTTCAAGATTTCATAGAATTTGACCGTCGACAGCGATATCCCGTCCACGTGGGTGTCTAATAACAGGTAAGTCTGCGTTGTGTGCTGCACTCTGAGTAACATTGACGAGGATCATATTCCGCGAGATAAGATAGCCTGATAAGGTCAAGACATTATCATTTATTTTGGAACGTAGCGCATCAATAGAAGTACCCTGCCCTGTTTCCGTCAACTTTCAGTGGTATTTGGTGACGGAGAAGTTAGTTTCAAGATGTACAAATTAAACAATAATGAGGATAGCACATCACCCTGTGGTGCCATTTTCTTTCGAACTTCTCAAACTAGATATTAAATACGGATTCTTGTCGACCACTCAGGCAACGGGTCGGGAGGTAGTGGCCTCAATGTCAGTTAGGAGCGCTGCGTGGTCGGCTTTGTGGAAAGCCACGAAGACACTTCACTCTGAAGGTATTCCGTCATTGAAACCACCTTTGGAATAAGGGGGAAGTACGGTTTCTAACGTCGTAGTTAGTTGTAGCTTCCAAAATTACTGGAGCTTTACCAGTACAACCCTGTCTAACTATATCTCTCATTCTTTCACTCTCTCGCTCTCTATTTATGCTTGCCTTTCACTTCTTTTTCTGCTCGCTCTATCTTATCAAATTTTTATTTCAATTTGACTTGTGATTCAAAATATGAGCCACTAAATATCTCACGTTTGTAGACTGTTTCACGTCCACGCCCATTTTTTTCTAAACTTGTTCTTCTCAGTCTTGCTGAAAGTGCCATGTTGGCACCAAATCTAAGTTGCTTTGGTTGTTCTCATAAATAGTTGATCATAGTTTTCCTTCTACAAACAAAACATAAATTGATGTCCGTAGTTTATATTGCATGACGAAGTTGATTTCTTCCGCCAATTGTAAAATTTGCCGCGCTCGACTGAGACAAAAAGGGGGCGGGCCGAGCGGCATTCGTTTGTATTTCACTTTGAGAATTTCTTGTTGCGTGTCAAACGTTTCATTTAAGCAATTACAATAATAAGAAACATATGTATTACTGTGAGGGGAGGAAGTGTATACTAACGTGGGTTTGAGAAAAGGAATGTGGTTACCCTAGCATGAAATAGGGTGGATGAAAAGGTGAATAGTGAGGGGAAGAGATGTTTATTGAGAGTGGAGGCGAAAAATGTGGGGGTGGAGAGGAAAATGTTTACGGGGAAGGAGAAATTAAGAGAGATGGAGCGGTAGTGAGAGAGGTAGAGTACATGTGGAAGGCGAATGAGATAGAGAGAATAATGGGAAACCCAAAATCCTAGAGAGTAGGACAGAGGTATGGGGGAAGAAGAAATAATGTGCAAGGGTGAGATTAAAAGAGAAAGAATGAGGTAGAGGGTAAAGTAAGAAGGGGGAAGGGGAACTAGAGAGAGATGGAGTGTTAGTGAGAGTGGTAGAGTATATGTTGAAGGCGAATGAGATAGAGAGAGTAAGCCAAAATGCGAGAGAGTTATGGGGGTGAGGAAATAATGTGCAAGGGTGAGGTTAAAAGAGAAAGGATGAGGCAGTGGGTAAAGCAAGAAGGGGGAGGGGAACTAAAGAGAGAGATGGAGTGTTAGTGAGAGTGGTAGAGTATATGTCTAAGGCGAATGAGATAGAGAGAGTAAGGAAAAAGCCAAAATGCGAGAGAGTTATGGGGGTGAAGAAATAATGTGCAAGGGTGAGGTTAAAAGGGAAAGGATGAGGGAGAGGGGAAAGGAAGGGGAAAGTGAAAAGTAAAGTTTACGAAAACTTTGAAGGGAAAGGGAAATTTGAAGGGAAGGGAAAGGGCAAGGGCAAACGAAAGAGAAAATGGATGGAAAAGAGAAGTTGTATCAAAAGGGAAATCGAAAGGGATAGGATACGGGAAAGGGAAGGGAAAAATAATATAAAAGAGAAGAGAAAAAGGAAGAGCTAAAGGGAAGGAAGCAGGTAAATCTACACATACGAATCAAAATCTGAAGCTATGTTCATATTATAACCCATATTTTCAACATGGGCAATCGACAATGAGAATATATGGGATCGTGATGCTATAGTAAATACTTCTAACAAATCAAATTTCCTGGTTTTTTTTTTGTTATTGTGATTTTTATAAACCATTTTTGTTTTTGTAAGTGTTGTTGGTTCTCGTACTTGACGTTGACATTGAAAGCGAGCCAATTTAGAACTGTCAAACTTTAACGACTTCGGTTTTCGTGCTCATTTCATAACCGCCCCTATTCTGAACGCAAATACTTAGACCTCCAACCACATATAGGTAGCATACGAATAGAGAACGTCAAACGAAGGAAGGAAACCCCAACTAATCAGTGCCTTTACAAAGACCGAAACTTAGTAATTCGTCTTACAGACCGCTTACAACAACCATTACTAGTTGCATTGAAGCTTCATTTGTAAGCTTGTTAAATATAAATATTAGACTGGGTCAAAAAAAAAAAAACAAAAGAAAATATTGACATCCGCATTATACCTTTTTTTTAATTATAGTGATATTATTTTTTCGAATATCGGGAAAAAATACCTGTTATAGTTTCAGAGCTTAATCGATCCATGCGCGCCACATTGCGGATTTCTTCCCCCCAAATTTTCCATTGTCTCCGGGTTCTGAACTACGACTGAAGGCTCAAGGCTATAACTCACCGGAAAGTTATTCAAAAATTGATCGCAAGATTCCCCCCGTTGTTCAGGGATTTTTAGTTATTTCGATCAGCGTGCCTTCTAGCGGAAATTTAATTTTCTTCAGATTGTACCGCCTTTGAATTCTGAACTATTTGCCAAGTATAACGCCTACATTCCGCCGTAATGTTGGTTAAAAATCTATATCAAATTTCCCAACTTTTACCGAATTTTTTAAATATGTCGATCGGTGCGCTAACTAAAGGATTTTTTTTCCATAAATTATTGCATTGTTGTTATGTATCAAAAATCGATCACAAGTTTTTTCCCTGTTTTTTAAAACTTTAAAAATTTCTAGCACCATCCAGCGGAATTTTGTGTACAGGAAATGAAATGGCATTTAATTGTTTACCTCAGCGAATTTTTAACTTTTGACAATTTTACTAGTTTTATTCAAGTTTTTGTAACTTTAACAGATTTTTTTTTCCGAAATTCTAAAAACTAATTTTTTTGGGTTCAGTCTGATGTACTTATACGTAAGTATGCCTGTTTTTATGTAAGTATGTTGAGCTATCGTAGTTTACAGTGAGAACCGAGCGTGCTTTTGTGACGATTAGTGGATCGTTGTTGCGCTTAAATTTAAAAGAAAATGCCATTCACGTGATTGCATAAGCTAAGCGCTGCTGTGATGTGACCATGTGACGTGACGTTGTGACAATTCAACGTTTCATACGTTTAAATGACGAATTGACAAATTGCCATTTTGAATGTCAGTTTTGAACTTGAAATTTCCCATTTCTTGATAGTTTTTTGTGCGCTTTTTGAACTTCCACACAGTGCGAGCGTTTGTGAGCTTTGCCGAAAGCGATTAATTTGCAATAAGTAAAACAACAAAAGTAAATTGTTTGTGCTGTGTTTATAGCAAACAACAAATAAAGAACGTACATTTTTAGTCATTAAAACGCGCAATGGAAGCTAGTAAGAGCGATGTGGCGCAGCGTGTCCGCGACAACTGATTGACGAGCGTGGCTAAGCACAAAAGCCAAAATGCTTTGAAAAGGTTAGATAATAGACGGACGGTAGTTTTAGCTGGTTTTAGCAAATATTTGTTTGTATGTTTGTTTGTTAACTTCCAGCTTGTGATGGTTTAGATGGGCAATGGTCAAAGTTAAAAACATGCAAGTTCTAAGTTCATGTATGCCTGGATAGATAAATGAGTGCCTTGGAATGCAAATAAAAGGTGGCGCAAAAGTAAGCTTCCGATGTTCAGCATATCGGTTGTGGCACGTGCAGTGTGTGCTGTTGCACCGTTTTGTTGGAACCACATGTTTTCCAATCCCAATTCATCAAGTTGCGGCAAAAAGAACTCGTTGATCATTGCTCTGTAGCGCTCACCATTCACAGTAACCGTTTGGCCCCGACCGATTATTGGTCAAATAAATAGTCAGCAATATTCCGCGTTCTGGAGCAGTGTAGCGTAACATTGTTTATTAACGTGTATTTCGCATGTGTTTACTACACAAATGTCAAAACAGAACTGACTTTAGGGGCCAATCGCAAAATTTATAGCATTTTTTGATAGGAGGATTACTTTTGCGCCACCTTGTATATGACTGATAATTGCTTCTTGATTCAGTTGTTTTGTTGAATTTGACAGAAAATAGAGTCAACCCATAAGGGTGAGTACAATTGAGGCAGCCACAAACAAAGGGGTGGAAGTGAAAGTTATGTTATATCGAATCTTGCAACCACCGAGCGAGATGATAGAGACGTACTTGGAAAAGAGGTGGAGGAGAACACAGGGAGAGATAGGAAGAGAGGCAGACGAAGGGGAATAGTGTGAGAGTTATTTTAAGGAAGATGGAGACGACGGGAGAGCGATGGGGAGTGGGCGGAACTACAGGGGAAGCTGAAGTAAAAGAAGAAGCAGAAGCATGAGGGGAAGAAAAAAGAGAAAAATACGGAAAACGAAGATGAAAATGGAGAAGAAGAGAAAAGGAGAAAGAGAAAGAGGAAAAGAAAGAAAAAGAAAAAAAATTAAGTGAAAAAAAGTAGAAGAAGAAGAAGAAAAAGAAGAAGGGAATAGAAAGAAGATGGAAAACAAGAAGGAGGAGGAGAAGAAGGAAGGGTAAGGGGAAGAGGAAAGTGACTTATATGGAAAAGAAAGATGAAGACGGAGAAGAAGAGGAAAGGTGAGGGAGAAACAGGACGAAAAACAGAAGACGTAGAAGGAAAAGAAAGAGAAGAACAAGAAGAAGCAAGAAGGAAGATGAATAAAATGGAAAATAAGGAGAAGAAGAAGAACGGGGAAAATAAGCAGTTGGGAGCAAGAGAGGAAGGGGTAGAAGAAGAAAGAGAAGTAACATACAGATAGGGAAAAAGAGATGGTGACGGGACGGAATACAGAAGGTGAAAAACAGAAGGAGTAGGAAAATATGAAGACGAAGGAAAAGCTGAAGGAGATAAAAAGATAAAGCGATTGAGAGAAAGTGAGAGCGAAAAGTTACAAGTGATTGTTGCAGTAACAAACCCTATCTTTCAGAAATTGAACTTCCATTCTTACAATTGCATACCAAGACCTCCTTAGATGGTTTAGTCTCAATAAGTAAGAGTTTAAACTACTCCATCGTTCAAAGCTACACGCCTAGCACTTTGAAGGTAACGTTATTTTTCAGTTTTTGGTGGTGTTTCAGTTTCGATTACGCCGCTCAACAGGCGAGAGTGGAGAACAGAACTTACATAGCCTGTGTAGCGGATGCCGTATTACCTTAGGTATCGTAGGGTCCCAAGTTAAAGTACCATCACAGGTTATATCCGAAATGATTTTTAAATATATATATATTTTTTAAACGGGGTCGCCCCTAGCTAGTTGTAGGCATCCTTCTGAGTATATTTCTACCATAAGAGAACTTCTCAGGGCAGAGTCATACAAATTGCCAGAGAAGCTCAGCCTGAATCCCCTATAAGATTAACAGGAAGTGGAAAGGAGGTGTTACGTTCACGGATATCATCAAAATACCTCTACAGCAATTATTTTTCAGGATGTTTTGGATTGCTGTAATTCAGCACAAACTTCCAGTTAATCATCTTGTACTCTTTAGGAGTCCTTAGTGTAGTAATGTGACAGGCCTTCACCTTTTAATCGTTTTCCGTCCACTGCCGGAACAGCTTCGATGTTGTCATGAAGTGTTTTGGTATCCGAGTATTTCTTGGCTGAACGAGAGATGCCTATCAATACAAGATCCAGGACCAGGGCTTTTAATGGCCAAGAAGAGCTTCTTAGTTTGGGAAACAACAGAGAGCTAAGCAGATAATCAGTGATTTTGGAGAGCTCTTCAGATAAGGTCTTGAATGTACGAGAGTTTACTGAAGAAGTTTCGAAATAATTAAGACTGGTTTTGACAGTACTGAAAGTGAATAAGATGAGCTGTGGGAGTCGAATGGAAAAGGCAAACTTGGCATAGTTGAATAGCCTTGGTCTCGGAATTCCTCTGTTTCCAAGTGTAGTAATATCGTACAATAAAATTGGGCATACATTTTTCCCACATTTCAGCAGGGCTACTAATCTTGCTTGGTTCCAAGTTGAAGTCATGCTTAAGGAAGCTAAAGCAATCGCAGCCACAGCGTTTCTAGCATCGGCACGTGAATGTCGCTTATCCATTACTCAGTGCAGAGTGCATGATGAAGCGCTTTCTACTGAGCTTCTGTTTCGTCTCAACCAAGCCGGTTACCATGATAACCAGTAATATTCAAGGCCAAGATTTAGAGTTGAAATTTGATATGAAAGTGGAAAAATACCAATCAAAATGGAACTTCTTTGGCGATGCTCCAAAATATTGTGGATATTTTGTTTTTGTTAAAATTTTTTTGTTTACATTTTTTATCGCACTCTTTTTTGTTGTAATGCTGTAAGCTCTAAAGTCGTCAATTTATGATTATGTTGTCCAATGTTTTGTTGTTTGCGATTTCAGGTTTTCTGAGGATGCAGAGCAAGTGGTGGCTTGGGAAAAAAAAGTAAAAATTTATAAAAAGTCAAAGAGGAAGAAGCAAAGAATTAAAAGCCATTCAGCTTGCGAGATTCTGGTTTGTGCAGAAAGTCGATTTTTTTCTTATTCTACTGTTCGCTGATAAAAGCTGCAGAAGCAGTTGACCTTCAAAATATTTTTATATAAAATAAATGCGTGGGTCTGCGAGCATATAAAGATATATTTAAATATACTCTTACATATTTGAAGACATACTTAGTATGTGTGGCTTAATACAATAAAGTAAAAATGTGTGTGCCTTAATACACGAGCTACAAATGCTGATTGATTGGAGCACTAAGAACTGCGTTCAACATAAGCCATGACGAGTTCGACGCCAAAAATGCAAATGATAAAGTTTCAGTAGCGCTGAAGACTAAAAATGTGTCGAATTGAAGCAAAGAATTTTGGTACGAACCTAAAATATGTTCGAGGATTAACATGAAAGTGCCATTAAAAAGTGATGAGATGACGATCAGCAGGTCAGATGAGAACATACAAACTTTAAGCAATATAAAAATGAAAACTTCATTAAGTTGTCTGCCGTGGGGTTTGAGTGATGCGCGAACAAACATACAAACAAAGAGACATAAATTGGAAAACTGTTTTTTTTGGCAGCTGTTACTCTAACAGAGTGCACCGCATGCAATTTGCTTGAATATCTGTAATGTAAAGACGGCGTTGGCGGTCGCCGTGGTGGTGTGGTAGTGTTGCTGGTTAACCACGTCGAAGGTCTCAGGTGCAGATGACGGGACAGGTAACATCAAAAGAGGTGCTCCACCGTTTCTTCCGCCCTCGGAAGGTCGTAGCTGCGACAAGATTTATTTTGTTCCAGAAACGTGCGTGGTACATGAACCCCAATAGTAAACTGCCCGGTGAGCGCCGCAACTAATTTGAATATGTTTCTTCTACTTATCTTGAGAATGTTTAAGCGACGTGTTTCATTGTAGGAGAAAGACAAACTCCCAAATACTTTACAGAACGCGCATCGCTTCGGCTCATTATTCTATATTAACCATTGCTGAGAGATACGGCGTCTGATAATTTTCAGAACCAAACTCGTTTCTGGGACATCATGGGCGAATTCACAAAGAGGCAGCTCATCAGATATTGCCTCACTATATGTGACCATACTGCGGCACCTACCATATAAGAGCAACGATTTATATATTCGGCACGGTCAGGGTCTATTCTCTGCGCTGATCAATCAAGGTCGATGTTATTGTTGCATACCCGAGCCGAAGCGAGTTCGGATACCTGTTATGCCTTGCATACCTCCCGCATAGCTTGATATCGACTTGAAACACACTTGATGAGTTCGAGAGATGCACAGACATGGCATGGAGTGTTGGAAAGTTTTCTGTCTCTACTTCACAGGCCTTTTTCACTTGTCCGTGACAACTAAAATGCCGAATTTCTAAGTGCATTCCCCGCTTTTCTAATTGGTCCTCGAAGGAAGGAGAAACTCTAACTTTTGTTTTAAAGCCTGTACTAAGGCAGATGTAGTCCGTCTTCATTGGAATATAGCAGTCGTTAACATATAGCAAAAAACGACCCAATTCGTGAGGCTTAAGAGCATCCATGCTGCTTTCTTGATAATGAGATGTTGCTGTTGTTGTTGTTTGATAAAGAGATCGAACGATGCAACTACCCAATATGAGCTTGAGAATCTCGCACTTAAAGCAACAAAAGAACCAATTCAAATGCTACCTTTCATCTTCATACTTCCTCATAGTTGCCTGCTCTTCCTTCTTTGCAATGCACAGCAGCAGCAGCAACAACAAAGCTGTAGCTAAAATGGTTAATGATCTTATTGCTGATTGTTGGCGGCTGTCAAGCTTTCTCGCTTTGCCTATAATACCCACTCATGCTGTCGAAAAGCCATGGTGATCTAAACGCCAAGCAAGGCGGAGATAGCTCAGCTAGAAGCGTAGTCTTGAGTTGATTTGAGAAAAAAGAAGAAGAAGCATAATAACAAGCTAAGAAAAATTAATAAAATTCCTTTTTAGACAGCAGCGCAGCACACAACGCAATCTGCTAATAAATAAAAATAAAATTTGTTGTTCTTAGCAGTAAATGCTTCTTCTTCTTGCACTTTTCTGCCGGCAAAGTGTTTTTTTGCTGTTGATGGCAACTGGTTTTTGGCGCATTTCGAACCGCGCCGAACTTTTGAAGAGCGCTAAAAAATAGTATTTTAATAGCCAATTTTTCAAATCTTGGAATGGGTTCTTGGTTGGAGAATATGTCTGCTACACTCAGATTTTTTTTCTATCAATAAATTATGATTTTTAAGCGCGCTCGCACGGGCATTGCCTAAGCAACCGTGCGGTTCTTGTGCTATGAAGATGGTCCGTTTTGGTAAGTTCTTTATTCTTAATTTCTTTTTTCTTTTTATCACTGATCCCATTGTTGGTTCCAAGTTCTTGTTGCGGAGCATCTGTAATGATATGAAACGGCGCGACATAACCTCAATTAAGAAAAGATTTGTGAGCCATCTGCAAGAAGTGCACTCGAAAGTGCTTCTCACTCTCCCCTTCTGCTGCTGTCAATAGTTTCCGCAGTAAAAAAGAGAAGAAAAAAAAAACACCGTAGAAACTATAAACTTGTAAGCGAATTCAAGGTCAGTGTTATATCGCTGAGTGGAGGATGTGACAGTGAGCGCAGACTTGACACAATGCAAACACTGACTTGCCTTTTTTGTCACAACCACTAAAAACGTGTTCCGCAACTCTTCCGCACATTGGCTATCTTCAACATTGGCTGCCGATTCGTCTCTGATTTGCATTGGTTTGTCTGCGGCTGTCAAGTGACTTGTAGCTTAGCTGGTAGTATACGGTCGCCTTTCTGAAAATTTGTTTTTGACTTCGTTGCGGAGAAGAGAAAGATGTACTTACACAAAACGTCTTTAATCAACTCTGGATATTTACATATACTAGAGTTCGCCCAGTGGTTGAAATTCAACCAATAAACTTTATTTTATTTTATTTTTTTGCTGTAGGTATGTTTTATCCGCCTTTTTTTCTTCCTTTCTATGTCGTTCCTTTCCTCTAACATATTTTTATTTTCCTTGATTTCTTTTTTTACTCTCTTATTTTATTTTTTACTTTCCTCAAACTTCTTTTCCTCTCCCTTCCCTTCCTTTTATTTTCTTTCTTTCCCCTTCGTTTTCTTACCTTTCCCTTCCCTTCCTTTCATTTCCTTACCATTCCTTTCTTTCCTTTAATTTTCCTTCCTTTCCTATCCTTTCCATTCCCTTTCCTTCCTTTCCTTTCCTTTTCCTTTTCTTTCCTTTCTTTCCTTTAATTTTCCTTCCTTTCAATTCTTTTCCTTTCCTCTATTTTCCTTTAATTTTCTTCGGTGTTTAATACTCTTTATGAGTAATCATTTATTTTATTTTTGTAAACCCTGGTTGTAGGTATCAGCAATGAATTTTACATATTTGCTCATATTTTACATTGCTTGTTTAATGTATCCAACAAAGCATCTCTTCGCACTCACAGTGAGAGCCGACCACACGAATAACACAAAAGCATGCATGGCAAGTCTACTCACACTACTACGGCTCTTAATTTTTTCCTACAAAGCAACTCCTCGGCCATGCTCACGATTCAGCATAGTACACAAAAAGCAAGTACACACACACACAGCGTGTCTATAGTGTGAATAAGTGAATGTGTAGTGGTGTGACTTTTATGTTAAATTTTTTATATTAAAATTATTTTTTAAATTTTTTTTATTTATGGATAAAAGTACATCTCAAAATTTCCTATCTATGCATATATAATTTGTATACCTTAGAATTATAGTTTAGCAGAAAACGGTTCTACATTGCATTCATCTTGTCTATTTATATATAAGATATTTATGTCAAAGTAATACCCGTAAATTGAATGCTATATTGGGAATTATTAGTTCTTTGTTGGTTTTAAATAAATCTGTAACTCCTTACCGTCTAGGCGCACCCTCGCGGGTTAGGAGTTTAGAATATGCCCGACTTAGGCATACTTCTCGTAAGAGGGGACTAAAATGCGAAAAGGTAATGACGTCCAACTTGATGATTTATCTACACATATGATGGCTCCCACTTCTCATTACCCATCCTTTCAGACCATGCTGATAAGACCTTCATCCATCCCTGCTACATAAGATGACTGGGTTGATTGACAAATGGTCCTCTGTTGTAGCGGGTTACACTAAAAAAAGGCGAATAAAACTACCGAACTACCCCCTGATCAAAAAAAACGCTAAATCAAGTTAATGACTACCTCACAGAGGGCAGACATAGTTGTAGAGTCCTGATACGAAGTCTGATTATCGACTCGAACTATCACCTATTGGCAGATAGATGTATTGCAAGATATTCACACGCCCGTTCGCAGTGAAGAAATGCGCACAACTGCGACACCTGCAGTCTATAATTTCTCACGTCACGCACCTGTTGTTGTTGTTGTAGCAATGATTCGACCTCAATAGTTGCTCTCTATTAAAGGAAGTTGTGGGAAACAGGCGGTTTCAATAAGGTTGGACAGGAGTGAAGTTTGTGTTAGAACAGGCTGCTCCGTTGAGCACGTAAACAGATTATTAGTGTCGTGGGTGGAACTACCACGCTCGGCAAATATTCATCACATCAGTCCCCAGTATAGATACGTAAGAGTTTCTCCTATTGCGGTATCCAAAGAGAAGTTGGGCTATAATGACTATTTTCTTCTTTGGAGATACGCGTTCCTCTGCAGCAACAGGAATAAAACTCTAATACTCTACCAAAACATGAGGTGGATGACCGCGGGCTTAAAGACGGACTAGAAACCCTATAGGGACTATTATGGCGAGCTGGTAACCGATGCACATAGCGTACTTATTCGTAAATTGCTAGGGTGATGAAGATATAATTCCTTAGTCGCTGACGATGAAAGAAGTGTCCCACTACACAGCTGTGGCGTCACCCACTTCATAGCAAGAGGTATGTTCGTTCAAATTTGTACGGTGAAATTTTGCATAGTTCAGGATATATAATGCTTTGAGTTTTATTGTGAAATATAAAAATAATCATTACTTGCGGTCCCTGCTTGGCAGTCAAGTCGGTTTTATCAAATACAAACTGGAAACTTTCAGGGACTTCGTCTAGTTGGGGGCTATCATTACCGACGATTCTTAAGTTCGCACATATTTTGCTGATTTTGTGCAATTTTTTTTTGGGACTTCCTCCTTACAAGTTTACTAACCCAATTTTTTTTTATATGAAAGAAAACACTTCAGCTCGTCGGAAAAAAAATTGCCAAAAATCAACAAAATGTTTCACGAATTTAAGGTTAACACCTTATTGCACTAAAATTTAATTGCCTACAAAACTGCATACTTAAAAAAATTCTAAAAATTCTGTGAAGAAAATTAAAAATTTTGATAAATTTCTTGGAATTTTTGCGAATTTTGCGTCAATTTTTAAAACAAAGTTTATAGTTATTGTATTGGTCATTGTTATATGCTTTTCTAAAGTCTTTGTTAAAATAATTTTATTAACGCCAAAATTTGTGAAAATCGCAGAAAACGTGGGTGCCAATACTTATGTCCGGCACTGTAAATATTATGAAGTTTCTTCTGCAGAGTCTGTAAAGTCGTCGGCGGAGTCTACTTTCATTGTCGAAAATTTTTCGACTTTGAATTGAAAAGCATTGCATTACGTGTAGCCTTCAACTATTAAATTGATTGTAAATGAAAAATGTTTAAAGCAACAAAAAATATTTCGACTTTGATCAAAAATAGATTCCAATTTTAGCTGACTTTAGTTTAGTGTGAAATACATGCCAATCCCTTATGGCAGATGCCAGCAGCTGTAGTAATATGTACTTAAAAGCACAACAACAATACTGTTCGTTTATGAAAATTAATTTAAGTTGCTCATACGCACCGCAAGACACACTTCCGAAGGCACTTAGCCAATGACTTGTAAGCACTTTTCACACTTAGCTGTAGTTTGCGGCATTGCCAACGCAGAGAGTCATGGTTGTAAATTAATTTCAATGAGAGTAAAAAGCGAAAGTAGCATGCTTACATACATGCTTGTAAGCGTCCATACTTATGCTAAACTTTACTTACTAACAAGAGGTTGCCTCTAAGTTGACTTGAATAGTAGCTTGAATAGTTGGATGTTGCTTGTGGCCTAATTGCGGTGTATCGTAATTCATTTCGTTAGTCTTAATTTTGTTTTTGCTTTTTCTGTGGCAATATAAACTGTTAATTAATGTTATGTCACACTTGACTTATTTTCCGTTAAAGCTGTAATCAGGGCTTCCCTAGTTGTTATGTTTTAATATAAAACTATCCAACTTGTATGCGCTGTATGGTTTCGATGGCGACTGTGATAATAATGTCATAATTTTTGCATTGAAGTTTAGAAAGTGGACATATGTTTAGTTTCTGCCTAGTATCTCTATAGTATTACATGCATTTTGCTTCAGTAGTATGTTTATGTAATTAAAGTATGGCTTCAAATGAATTCTTCACCTGAAAAGAAAAAAGTAAGTGTCAATAACCATAGTCCGCCTAGGACAAAATTAAGTTATTTCTGATATCTGCTAAAATAAATACTGCCTTCAAATATTTTACTAATTTTCATTTTGTTTTATAACAACCTGAGTAACTGAAATTTTTCGAAGTGACATAATTTTTCTTTCATTTATTTCAGTTGCCTTGAATTTTCTTCAAATTCGCAATAAGTTTATGAAATATTTCAAAAATATTTTGTAAGTGGAAAAAAATTTAAACGCATCACTTACACATGTGAAAATTTATTTTTGACCAAGAATGGTATGATTTGATTTCTATTGACAATACAAACAAATGCCTGTCTTTTATTTTTGAAAAAAAAAAATTTTTCCTGTTTTATCGCCAATTGAAAATTTTTGTCCTTTTTATGACAAAGTTTAATGACTTCTGATATACTAGACCGATTTTGATAGTTCAAATGCGAATATTCTCGCTTCCGAAAGCTCTTTCAGAGTACATTTCTTATTTCTTTAAAATTTAATTTAAATATACCTAACTTTAAAATCGGTGGAAAAACCATGCAAAAAAAGTTGTTTCAGAGAAAGTTTTCGCACAAAAAAAAATTACACATATAATGAATTTCATATCAAAACCGATATACAAGGTGGCGCAAAAGTAAGCTTCCGATGTTCAGCATATCGGTTGTGGCACGTGCAGTGTGTGCTGTTGCACAGTCTTGTTGGAACCACATGTTTTCCAATCCCAATTCATCAAGTTGCGGCGAAAAGAACTCGTTGATCATTGCTCTGTAGCGCTCACCATTCACAGTAACCGTTTGGCCCCGACCGATTATTGGTCAAATAAATAGTCAGCAATATTCCGCGTTCTGGAGCAGTGTAGCGTAACATTGTTTATTAACGTGTATTTCGCATGTGTTTACTACACAAATGTCAAAACAGAACTGACTTTAGGGGCCAATCGCAAAATTTATAGCATTTTCTGATAGGAGGATTACTTTTGCGCCACCTTGTACATTGAGCCCGACCCCATCACATTTTGCTGAAATGTTGCACACAGCGACATTTTACCTAAACAAATACAAATTCACTTTTAGAAATTGCACTTTTGAAAAATTGTGGGCGTGGAAAGGTATCGAAATATCTGAAGAATAACGGTAATAGGTACTTCTAAGCTGTGATTACTACGGAACAGATCAATTGATTTCAAAAATTTGTGTACCCTTAGAAAGGTATTTAAAACAATTTTCGAAAATATACACTGTAAAAATTTTAAATTATAATGATAATTTTTTTTTTGGTTAAAAGTAAAATTTTGAACTGGAAAAATACTTCAAATGTTTCTCAAACTAATTATTTTAGAAATATCTATTTAATTAAACTAAAAGGGAGTTTTTTTTGTTGTAATTTTTCAAATATGTATTTACTTTGTTGCTTGTACGTGTGAATCCTTGCTCCGGTTTCATGATACTTTTTTAACGGTTAGCGAATCCAAAACAGGAGCTGCACCTCCCCATATAAATTAAATTTAAAATTAATAAAATTTAAATACGTATGTACAAAATATTCGAACAGCAATATTCGAAAGCTGTTAGATTTTTTACATCACATTTTTCCATATACGCCAAAATCTTTTGTTGAACTAATTAAACAGAATAGATGGTATTTGTTTATGGAATATGATTATATGCATAACTTCAAACCACGTTATGTTGAAGCTGAAAATCGTAGTAAATTAACCACGTTTAACAAGGACTTTTCTCTCACTCAGACCGACGACCGATCGTATTATTCGCGGTTGATAAGATCAAGAATATTGTTTAGAACATCGGCAGTGGGTTTCAAGAGTCTACAATTTAAATATTAGGAGCTATGGAATTTTAATGAACAGATTGTCCAGATTTGACTGTCAATGCACCGACTTGATGATGATAGAAATAGCTCTAGTCTTTTAGACTTTCAGTCTTTCTTACCAAAGATAGGGGGGGGATATACGTAGATTAACTCGTCTGACATGGGACTACTGTTAGCTACTAAGCATGGATCTTATTGAAAGGCAGTGGAACAGAATGCCGAAGTAGAATTTCTGGGAAAACTTTCAGAACGCAAGGACATCATAACCGAAGACTTTTTGGGATATTCACTCTGATTCAGTGAAATTTAACGAAATGCAAACATGGATTGTCCACATCTTAAATATCAGGAAAATTGGTAAAATAGATTTTTCACTGTAAAAGCTTCTTTTGTATTAAGCTATATCAATGTAAGCACTACCTCAGTAAGTTATATGAGTCACTCTATGATTTATTAACAATTTAATATTGAGTTAAAAGTAGTAAAAGGGTTACATGAAGTATCCTTTTATGTCATAATAGGCGCGTTCCAAACAAAGGTGATCCAGATCCAGATAGAAATTTTTGCATGTAAATGCAACAACAATGTTGTGATCCTGATATTTATTTGGATCAATTTCGGATCCGTATAGAAGCTCTGTTCGTTTAGTTTTTTTGTAGTAGATTTTTTCGCAGCCATCCCGTATTTGCTTGGTAGCACAGCATACATATATAAATACACAGATATACACAAACAACTCTCATACAACTGATCCGTATCGTTCCCGTGAGATCTTGTCGTGAAACGGATCTGGATAGCTGATTGGAACGCAAGTAATAGAATCTTGTCAATACAAAACTTATCAGATCCATGGCGCAACCAATAAGGTGGACTCATGATGACTTACATACATTCATACCTTTATTTTCCATGTATATTGTTGTTGCAATTCGTGAGCTTAGTGTCAAAAATGTACTAAAATATGAGCGTACTGTCAAAATTCAAGAAAAAGTTTCAATCAACTGGCCTTTGCTACGACCTGTTGGTTGGATCTTGGTCAAATCATAAAAATACATAATTTCGATTCAATTAATTTCAAATAATTCGGAAGCTGTACACACATACACACAAACCCACACAGGTTGGGTTGTATTTAATACTAGCTTATACCCGTCGGTTTCACCCCACATTTCTACAAAAAAAATTTCAGCTGCATGGAAGGTGCAACGCCCCCTTTTTCGTTTTTCCCAGTTTTCTTGGAGGTGTTAGGGACTAACCTCATATAACCCCTTCCCAAATTTCATTGGTCTAGCCGAAATACTTCCAGAGATATGGACTATAAAAAATTCCAGTTGTATGCGAGGTGCCACGCCCCCTTTTTCGTTATCCGCAGTTTTTCTGGATGTGGTAGGGATTAATGTCATATAACCCCTTACCAAATTTCAGTAGTCTAACGTAAATACTTCCAGAAATACGGAGTGTTAAAAATTCCATTTGTGTGGGAGGTGCCACGCCCCCTATATTATTTAGCCCATGACCATTTCGGTAAAGCACCAGTTCGTGTTTCAAATTTGGCCACGATCGGTGTATACGTTTAGGACGCAAGTCGATCTATAGATATATATACAGGGTGTTTTTTTTACAGGTTTGTTTTTCGAATAGAGATAAAACTGGCATTTTGTGGTCAAATCTGGCAACTCTAATGTCATTTATGTTCAGTTTGGTTTGCCATTTTATCATGAACAGGTTGACAAAAGAACAACGCTTGCAAATCGTGCAAATTTATTTCGAAAATAATGGTTCAGTTCGCGAAGTTTACCGTGAGCTCCGTCCATTTTATGGTCGACATAATCGTCCATCAGAGCAATTAATTCGGTTAACCATGGATCGTTTTCGCACTACGTTTACTCTATGTGATAATACGCATCCGCAGAGACGTCGAACAGTGCGCACCGAAGAAACAATTGCCGCTGTAGAGCAAAGTGTTGAAGAGGACCCGAATGAATCGATTCGCCACCGTGCACAGCAATTGGAGCTTTGTCCATCAACTTTATGGAAGATTTTGCGCAAAGATCTTGGCTTGCGACCTTACAAGATCCAGCTTGTGCAAGAATTAAAGCCGCGAGACCATGCAATGCGTCGTGATTTTGGTGTATGGGCCGAAAATGAGATTGATTTCGATGCTGATTTTCATCGCAAAATTTTGTTCAGTGATGAGGCTCATTTTTGGTTGAATGGCTACGTCAACAAGCAAAATTGCCGCATTTGGAGTGAAGAGAATCCACATGAGACCCTTGAAACGCCATTACATCCACAAAAACTGACTGTTTGGTGTGCTCTATGGGCTGGTGGAGTCATTGGGCCATACTTCTTCCGCAATAATGCTGGAGAGGCAGCTACCGTTAATGGAGACCGGTATAGAGCCATGATAACCGACTATTTTGTTCCCGAATTGGATGGCATGAATGTGGATGAGTTGTGGTTCCAACAAGACGGCGCTACATGCCACACAGCGCACGTCACAATCGATTTATTGAAGGAAACATTCGATGAGCGCATAATTTCGCGGAATGGACCTGTCAATTGGCCACCAAGGTCGTGTGATTTGACACCATTGGATTATTTTCTTTGGGGATATGTGAAGTCGCTCGTCTACACCAACAAACCAGAAACGTTAGGGGAATTGGAAGCCAACATTCGTGGCGTTATTGCCGACATACGGCCCCATATGCTCGAAAAAGTGGTTGAAAATTGGACCTGTAGAATTGGCTTTATTCGAGCCAGCCGCGGCGGCCACATGCCCGAAATCATATTTAAACATTAATGGCATAAAATTATCCTTCCAATAAAGTCAAATTGATGGACCTTAAAACGATTTTCTTGTGTTTTATTTCAATTCGAAGTTCTATACCCCTAAAAAAAACACCCTTTATATATATATACATACATAATTTGAATTTTATATATATAGATTAAAACAGACAAATTTAAATAATGCAATATTGAACCTGAAGGCATAGAACTCACAGGTTGTTGAATATAAAGCAGTTATCGCACCTCGTAAATTATTATAAAATGCAAATTTCAGTTCAAGTAAAAGTTTTTAGTCATAATTTTTTATTTAAAGCAACTCTGAACGCGATTTCCTTCATTCCACTCACTTTGACAGCCTTCGACTACTGCTTTACACACCGACCCGCCAAAAAAGATGCCAAACTAGTAGGAGTAGACAATGGTTTCTGGCTAACATACATCTACCTAAACCTCAGTTGTGTCACTCCAATTTTCTAAACTTTTTTTATTTTTGAGTAGCAACAAAACCACCTCCCGAAGTTATTATGGAGTGCTTCTTCCTATTTTTTTTTTGTTTTTCGCCTTGGATCCGTTATAAAATAGCACAATTTTAAATATTTCCATAAACCTAGTAAAGTAAATTAACGAAACTAACACAAGTGATAACCAGAAAAAATGGGTAAAAAAGCAAAACTCATTTTCAAGCTTATGCTGATTTGTCTACTTGAAAACTAACAATCAAAAACAAAAAAATTTGCAAAGAAAAATATTTAAAAACTGCAGCGTAGTCACGTACAACAACGCGCCATTATCGCCTAGGCAAACGGACGCGCTTCCAAGCTGCCAACGCTCAGACAAACTACCAACAAGAAATGACACCCGCATCCGTTCAGCTCACAAACTCGGCAATTCTTTGTGTAGATTGCAACTTGCAGCCGAGCAGCCATTGCCCAAGTGGCAATAAAATTGTTTTCAAAACTTTTTCTTAGACTCAAAGTGCTTCCTCTTTTTTTTTCTTTTGGCATTTTTTATGTTAGAAAAACTTGTGCAAATATTGCACACACACACACGCACTTACGTGTAAGAGTATGTGTGACTTTGGATGCATGCATGCGAGGGCATTTGTCGAGACGCGATAACGTGCAAATGGCGCAAAAGTTAGACGATATTGGCGCAGTAAATATGAATTTCAGAAATTTTTGCAAAATGTTAAAACGAAGACGTAATAGTAATAGGAAGAAGAAGAAGAAAAAGAAACGGAAAAATGTTTTAAACGGATAAATATTTGTAAAAGTTTCTTTCATGCAGTCGAAACGCAAAAGAAACCGAAATTTAAATTGTTACCGCTTTATCGTGAGCTTTAAACAAATGCAAATAATTGGAAGCGAGGACGCGACTTGAACAACATAGAGTACGTGCTTATATGCATTAGACCGTTCTGTAAACAAATACAGATTTGTGTGACAGAATGAGTGAAAGAAAGATTCTGAAGAAAATTTCCGTTTTTTTCCTATTAAAAATAAATGTTGCTCATACGTTATAGGGAGACAAATGCGACATTTTCGGGATCGTTTTGGGGTTGTTTTCTTGACTTTCTCAGGACAATTTCCGGACTTTTTCGTTATCAGTTCGTAATCGTTAAAGGGTCATTTCGAGATTGTTGTCGTGACTTTTTCGAAACGGTTTCCTCGACTTTTTCGGCATCATTATAGCATCATTTCGGGACTGTCTACGGGACTTTTCGAGATAATTTTTGGACCTTTGTAGGGATTGCTTTCATGACCGTTTCCAAATTGGTGTTAAATCATCAAGATCATGTCGGCCTTGTTTTCGGAACTATTTCTAAACTTTTTGGTGATAATTTCAGGAAATTTTTTGGGATGATTTCTGAATTGTTTTAGGCATAACTTGGGGATTCTTTTCTTGAGTTTCCCGCGACTTTTTTGGCTTATTTCCGAACTATTTTCGGAAATTTTTTGGGATCACTTTTGTCTCTTTTTCGAGAAAAATTCTGTATCATTTTGAGACTCACTTCGAGATAATTTCCTGATTTTTATCACATCATTTCAGGATCATTTCGGCGTTGGTTTCGAAACAATTTTTGGACCTTTTTCGACATTATTTTGGAATTTCAGGACTGTTTCGGGATAGTTTTCGGATTATTTTTTTGACTTCTCGGCACTTTTTCGGGATAAGTTCGTGATTAGTATACCATTTCAAGATCATTTCGGCATTGTTTTTTGGTCGATTTGGGGACTTTTGGGGAAAATTTAGAATTGTTTACCGTACCTTTTAAGATCATTTCGAATTTGTTTTAGGGACTTTTTGTTTTAGGATATTTTTTGGAGTTGGTTTCGGGACCTTTTCGAATAATTTCAATACTATTCTTAGTATTTTGTTGAAATGATCCCAAACAACCATTCTGAATTGATTCTGAAAAGGAAAAATTCTGAAATGATCTCAACTCAACTGTGGCACAATGAATTTTTTCATACGATTTCCTGTGTCCTTCGCTGACTTTTTTCGAAATTTTTCGGCTACTTTCTACATCACATATAATTTACTTATACAAGGTGGCGCAAAAGTAAGCTTCCGATGTTCAGCATATCGGTTGTGGCACGTGCAGTGTGTGCTGTTGCACCGTTTTGTTGGAACCACATATTTTCCAATCCCAATTCATCAAGTTGCGGCAAAAAGAACTCGTTGATCATTGCTCTGTAGCGCTCACCATTCACAGTAACCGTTTGGCCCCGACCGATTATTGGTCAAATAAATAGTCAGCAATATTCCGCGTTCTGGAGCAGTGTAGCGTAACATTGTTTATTAACGCGTATTTCGCATGTGTTTACTACACAAATGTCAAAACAGAACTGACTTTAGGGGCCAATCGCAAAAGTTATAGCATTTTCTGATAGGAGGATTACATTAGCGCCACCTTGTAAATCTTGTTGAAAATGTTTGGGTGAGGTTGAAAAGTATGGTTTTTGGGATAGGACAAGGATCATAATAAGTCTTTTTGGTTTTTCTTTTGATAACAATCAGGTAACCTAAAAAAATTCCCAACAATTATTCAAAATTTCCAATATGTATATTATTAATATGGCAAGGTTGGTTATGTGCTTACGAAGAATTTAAATTCAAAATTGCCCGTGTTATAGAGCGAAACAACTTCTATTCTTGTGTCATGCAGTAAGGTGTATATGGAAGTGGGCTGTAATAATAATAAGAATACGTTTTTAAACATATGGCAACCCTTTTAATGAAGCATCTCATATTTTAATACAAAAACAAACAGTCATTAAAATATATATGGGCCTAGCCATTTTTAAATTATAAATGGTGCAAAGAGCACACTGGAAATAAATTTTTGAATAGGTGGCAACACTTTCTATTATTTATTTGGTGGAAAAGGCCTTTCATGATACCCCAAACTCAATAGTAATACATTTTTCCAAACTCAAAAAGCAAACACGCCGAAAGAAGTTTTCACTTCTGGGGTCTATCAACTATTCCGATGGAGACCCCGACGCGAGAAATGTAGATCATGAGAGAAATCAAACGGTTAAATCGAATTCGGCAGTGAGTATCGATAAAGTCCATAGAGATCACAAAACTCTATATCAATTATTCCCCGCCGGCACCTCCGCCGGAGTAGCTTATAGACCCCAATATTTGGGTTGTTTTTTTTGTAACAGCCCAATGTTCACACACATCTACGTCCACGCTGGCACTAAACTAGAAACAGAACATTACACACAAACCCCAGCAGCTGCATTAGCTTTTCTGATCCATTCTGGTTCATTTCATCATTGCGACAGAAGATTGCAATCGCCTACCCTCGCTCCTACACCCGCCATGCACTCACACTGCACCCTGCACTTGTTTGCTTGAATGTTGACTGAGCTAAAATGAGGTCATCCAAAACACAACAGCAGCCCGCAACAGTCTTAAAAAACCCAACCGAAAATTGCTGTAAATGTAAAGCGCAAAATAAAAATAAAATAAATAGAAACGGCAAAATTGCACTTAAAAAACAAAAAAACAACAACAGCAAACATGAAGAGCGTAGCACATCTACAAAAGCAGTGCGAGTAGAACGGAAATGGCGCTGAGAACTGACGTACGAGCATAAGTACTTACGCGTCTTGAGAAGATAATTAGAATAACTTTTGAAAAAATTATGTAAGATGCAATGTTAGGACAGTCATATGCAAGCTTTTGCTACTGCCAGTGGGCACATAAGACAGATGAGAAATAACTATAAGTCTTACTTTTTAAGACTCTCAGCTTTTTAACTTCTTCTTAGAAATGAAACATGTCTATAAAAGTATATCTCAGGACCGCGACCAGCTTATTTGAGTGTGGGGTTAATGGAGAAACGTAGAGCTAAAAAAACCAAAAACGACAAACAGAATATCCCTAAAATAATATACATATATAACAGAATATAGCCGAAGCTGCGGCCTTAGTTAGAGAGGGTGATCACTTGCGGCATTTCGACCCTGGAGATTTTTAAAGATGGAAACTTCATACATAAATCTGATAGCTGGCTTAACATCACAAGCGTTCTTAATGGGATGACATCTAAATTCCTCCAACCTCTCTGCTGGAGTTGGAAAGTTATAATATAAGTTATTATAAACCTTTGGATCACTTTCTAATCGACAAAACTTAACGAAAAGGTATTAGCACTTGGTGCTAAGACTGTGCCAAACCCGAAGAGAAGAATGATGATCATTCTGAGGACACTTCCCCCGATAGATCGATACTACGAACCATTAGACAAACGCACAGCTGAGAAGCACTCACTAGACTCATTCCATCACCTCTACGAGGGTACTAAAACCTTTAGTTATCTAACGGTTGTCGTTTATATCCCTCTTCACCTTTTTTATTACCGAAATATGGGGACATATAAGTGTGGTACGGAGTCATATACTCCTTATCTCGCAAGTGTACAATCCATGAGGAACCGTGCTGAGTCATTAGATGACTCACATATGGCTAGCCTACCATCAGCATCCCCGCAGGATAGATTCTATAGGCAATCCGATAAATGGCTAGTTGAATCCAAGAAGACATCATGAGTAAGTTGCAATAATAGGGCAAACTCTTACTCCCCCAGACTGAAATCCGGCATGCCAATCATATTTTCAACTGCCTAAACGAACAGATTCTTGAAAGCGTAAACCCACCATCGTGGAGCCATATTGAAATAGCAATTTCGCCAGGACTCCCGTTAAAAAATATTAATGATATGAATATTCTGGATACCCTTTAATCTGCGTTAAAATTGTATCCGTATACTCAGGTCATACTGTTGTTGTTGTTGCAACCTTTCGGAACTAGGCCGACGGTAGTGGGAATGCTCAGTTCGTGCTGACTTAATCTCTATACTATATTTAGCATTATGTCTAGTGCCAGAGTTGATGTAGTTCGCTGTACACCGCTAATCCAAGGTCGTCCTAGACTCGTTTTATAGCCACAATCTAACCTAGATTCCATACAAGACAAGCGGACTTCTAACTGTTTCAAAAAATAAGTATACTAATAGACAAAAGGGTACATATTCTGTGTCTGTGTGTCTTCGGTTTCAGTACAGATTTTGCTTTTCCAACTCTTCATGCTCTAATAGGGTTCCGCAAGATTTTTCTTAGTTTTTTCTGAGTTATTAAGGTGCAAGGCAAAATACTCAATTGAGGGGGTTCTAAAGAAGACATTTGTCTAAGTAATACACCGTGAAATCAAACTCTCGAATGGTCTCAAACTGAAAATCCGTCGAAACTTTAATGATATTCTAGTAGAAATACTTTGAATGTATTCCTGATAAATTTTGGAAGTTTAGTAGGAAAATTATTTGTGCTGATTTTTGGAATTTACTCAACTTAATCTTAAATAAATTTCAGTCCAGAACTTTTCTAGCTTAAACCTTCTGTGAACACGATGCTAAGTCACTCAGTTTTTCTCCGCCGAAGTCTAGAAGATAGGTGTTGAGAGGTCTAACAATCGAAGAGGAAAATAAAGAGGAAGATTTGACTTTGACACTCATCCAGTGCATTTGTGGAGCAATATTCTTCCTCCACTTGGCCTTTCCACTTACTTTTTCCATTAATTAATTTCTATAGCAGTACCTTCCTTTACATATCAGTCGTCAGATTGAAGGAACGGTGGTTATCAGAACACTTGCGATTTCCATCTTCGGTGGGTGTATTGAGGGGCTTTAGAAACGGATTTCCAGAGAATAGTGACTTGCTAACATCTAGAGTGTAAGGGGTTGTTTGTCGGCGATGCTTAGTTAGAACGATGTTCTTGGAAAGTAGTACGGAAACAATCAAAACTTTCAATTTACCATTAAGGACAAGAACCCTTATAGCCGTATAAAAGCTTCTGCATGGATTTTGCAAAAAAAGTAATCTTCGTCTTATTTCTCTTTCGAGTAAATATAACTACGATTTAGCTAGGTTTCCAAAATGGGGTCGACCCAGCTGCAAAGGGTCGCTGTAGCAGTGTTAGCAAATTCCCGGTAAGATCATAGGATTCGTATAACTTAAGGGCAGTACATAGTACAGTTAAGGTAGTCTAAACAATATAGTCAAGAACACCGGTGAAGCGGAAGTGAGATATTCTAATTCAAGGTCTTATCTCTTTGGTGGCCTTAAAGAAGAATATTACTCGAAAAGAATTCCCATAAGTTCTGATGAATCTTGAGCTCACTAGCCAATATGAGCTAATTTGTATTTCTATGCAAGAAAAAGGGGATCGCAAATTAGCTTGAGACCTCTAAATAGCTAAATATATTAGAGCAAATTGGAGACCGTCTGAATTTGGTCTAGTCAGTGACATTGGTTTTTTTTGCAAAAGCTGATCACCCTGTTAAACCATGTTGAAGCGGACACAATCACACCAAATAACCTTTAATCGAATCGCAAATGGATCTAAACACGCGTTGATTATGGCTTTGACTCGAAATATTTCATTTAACATTAGCAAGCTGCTAATTGCATTTTCAGTAAAAATTAAAACAGATGAAATTCTAAGAAAAATAAAATGCAGCTAAAACTTACGCTTGCAGCAAAAAATAATATACTTATGCAACAACAACAACTACTGTAAAGATAAGTACACCAATACTAACAAAAACTTTTGTCGTTATGCCGTCATCCAAAAGTATAAAAAACAAGCCGCCATCCATAAGAAGCCAACAAAGGCCAACCCCAATGCAAACAACGTAAATAGAACAACAACAACAATAATAACGTGTAAGCTTTTCTAAGCAACGGCAGCAAGTGATCAACACACACGAATGTATGTTTGTTTGATGTCCGATAATGGCGCTGCGGCCAAGTAACGAGCACACCAACCACATACATCTTCGTCTGCCAACGAAACCGCCACACCAACTTGCTCGCTTGCTATGCATCAGTTAGCCCCTTTCCCCATGAGTTAACCCCTATAGCAAACGAAAGAAGTAAACGAGTGCTGTCGTGGTGCGAGCAGCAATGATCGTAGCTCTCTGCTCTAGGCTACTAAAGGCGGTGAAGCGCTCGTTCACAAATCATCCGTAAAATAGATTTTCTAATATTTTCAACTCAATTCAATAGTGCAGCAGATAGATACATCACGCTGGTGTGCCTAAGTAAGTAAATATGTAAAGTCCAGAGTGCAGTGAAGCTCCAGCGAAAATGGCCTCGATGAACTGCTCGCACATCAGAAGAATGTTCTGAAGTTGTTGTTCATAAATTTTTGCGCTGTAGGCACTAAAGACGGTGGGGATGATGAGCGTTGGAAAAGAGGGCGGTGCATGATCACGCTTTCTTAGCTTTTCCATTTAGCGTGCTACTGTTCTTTTCCCATTGTAGATGATCTTATTTGTTACTCTCTGTTCATTCTATATACCCGCACTTGCAAATACATACATCGACATGTTTACACGTTTAAATTGTAATTTAACAATAGTTGAGCCTTCAGTGTCAACCTTGAAAATCTTACACTTAACAAGCATGCAATGCCGATCGACGATTTGCTGATAAAGCTCACAATATTTCAGCGCAAAAAGAGAGTCAAGAAAAATAGGGAAAAAGTCGTTTTCAAATAAAGTAAGGCGAATAGCATAGCATCAAAAGTTTAAATTAATGAACATTATTTTTAATTGATTGCTTGAGGAAATTACAGAGTGAAGAAAAAGGGGTGAAATATTCAAGATGAAAACTAAGACGGACTCCGAGCTTTACTAAAAAGAAAATAAAACTTAATAAAATAAAATAAAACAAAATAGAATAAAATAAAATAAAACAAAAAAAAACTAAAATAGAAAAAAATAACAATAAAATAAAATAAAATAAAACAAAATAAAATAGAATAAAATAAAATACAATGAAATACAATAAAATAAAATAAAATAAAATAAAATAAAATAAAATAAAATAAAATAAAATAAAATAAAATAGAATAAAATAAAATAAAATAAAATAAAATAAAATAAAATACAATAAAATAAAATAAAATAAAATAAAATAAAATAAAACAAACAAAAAATAAAATAGAAAAAAATAACAAAAAAAAAATAAAATAAAATAAAATAAAATAATTTTGTTGTTGATGTTATGATCTGTTCATGTACAAAAGTATGTAAAATAAAATAAAATAAAACAAAATAAAGTAGAATAAAATAAAACAAAACAAAATAAAATAAAATAAAATAAAATAAAATAAAATAAAATAAAATAAAATAAAATAAAATATGGTCTGTTCATGTACCAAAGTATGTAAAATAAAATAACATAAACGAAAAGAGAAAAAAATAAAATAAAACAAAATAAAATAAAATAAAATAACATAATATATATATAATAAAATAAAACAAAATAAAATAAAATAAAATAAAATAAAATAAAATAAAATACAATAAAATAAAATAATAAAAATAAAATTTTAAGAAATAAAAAAAAAAAATAAATAAAATAAAATGAAATAAAAAAAAAAAAAAAAAAATAACAATTACTTAGAGGAAAACTTGAATTAAGCAGCTTGCAAAACTACACGCAGCGTAGCCTATGGGTTAGGCAGCTGCGCTGGCAAGCAGAGTGAGTGGGTTCGATTCTCCACAAGATCCTCTGAAATAGCAAAACTATACGAATTAGTCTGACGATAAATCGTGGCTGTTTTCGAAATAGTACTATAACTATAGGCTGTATATGTTTGTTGCTTTCAATTTTTCCTCTAATCAAAAATAATAATAATTAACTAAGAATTATTATCAACTGGTCTTGAGCTCGTTATACTTACAAAAATATATAAAATGAACAGACCGTAAAACCAACAACAAAAAAAATAAAATAAAATAAAATAAAATAAAAAAATTAAATAAAATTAAATTAAAAAAAATAAAATAAAATAAAATAAAACAAAATAAAATAAAATAAAATAAACTAGAATAAAACAAAATAAAATAAGACAATATAAAATAAAATAAAATAAAATAAAATAAGATAAAATAAAATAAAATTAAATAAAGTAAAATAAAACAAGTTCGGGTGGAACCGAACATTAAATACAGAAGCTCCACCCGTATAGTGGTCGTGGTAAATTCTTGTGGAGTTATGACCTGAAGGGGTTCAACCTTGCTCTGCTACCATGTGGGCGATACCAGTTGTCTACAAAACCAACAGAGCACCAAAATCTTTTTCTATATCGTTCAAAACATATTTCGGCTTTTGTAATATTTATAAAATAAAAGACACCGCGGGATCGGAGATCCATCTCCGCTTGGTCCTTCCATCGGTGTTTCGGTCTCCCTCTTCCTCTGCTGCCAGCAGCGGATTCCGATAAGAAAAGCCATCTTCGTAAATTTGCACAACAATAATGTCACTTAACTTTTGTGAAAAAGTGGACATGGCCGGATGACGATTTTGTTATTTCCACGGTTTTGAAGTTATTATTTACATTTAATTTTACGCGCACATTTGCCAAATTTGAATAAAATCGTATAAAGAATAAGAAAATTGATGTAATTGCTAAATTATATCATTCTACCTATATCAGTCAATAAGATATGGCCAGTTCAGTCCTACTATCTTCTAGTCAGATAACTTTTATGAAAAAGTAAGTTTATTGTTATATCATTAAAAGCTTTTTTTTATTGTATGCCTCCTACCGAATTTCGTTATTCTAGCGTAAAGGGTTCTGAAGTTATTAACAGTCGAAGTTTGAAAATTTGTTCGCTCATTTATGGGCGGTGCCACGCTACTTTTACAAAAAAAGAATTGCAGGGGAATAAAGCTACCAAATTTCGTTATTGTTACTGCCTTTATTATTGAATTATCTCATTTCATACGTTTTCCGAAAGTTTCGGTATCGAATATGCAAAACTTCATTCAGATATCTCAGTTTTGACTCAAGTTATCGTATCCACCGTTAAATCTGCCGGGTTTTGCTAGTTTATTCTATTTCATCAATCGGTGAAATAAGCTTTCGTTCTAGAAAAGCATCAACTATTGCTTTACAGAAAGCAAATTATATGAAACAATATGCAACTACAAAGAAGCTACAGAGAAAAATAATAATACGCTGAAGGGTGAAAAACAAGATAGTGAGAAAGCGAAGAACTGCAAAATTGAGAGCTAGAAATACTCACATACAAAAGAATAGAAAATTAAGTAAATAAATCAAATCAAATAAAACCCGAGAGCGCGTCAAAATAAGAGTAAAATAAACAAAATGCCGCCATTGTAAAGTGCAAATTGCAAAATATAGTTGTGCAGACCTTGAAAGTTAGAAAAAAATAAAAATTTGAAGAAAACATTTACAATAAACATAGAAAATATTGTTAGAATAATCGCAAAATGCAGCGATAAAAGCGCCGGCAAATACACACAAACGCAAATTTACACATCTCCTCACACACGCACACATACACAATGAACAGAATCAGGCAGCTTAACCCAACAACAACCAATAAAAATTGCAAAAAAAAAAAAAATCATCTTTACAACGCCCGTCGGCCCACTAGTCGTTTGATTCCACATAACAGCTCTTTGTAAAATGCATTTGCAAGTAAATGCGCAGAATAGGCAATCTCTTTGGAACATTTGGAAGAGGCAGATAAGAGCAAGACGCGCCAAAATGCTTTAGAACACAAGAATGCAAATATGGCGTGAGGCGCGATTAGAAGTATTTGCTGGTAGGCTATTAAAGGGTTAAAGGGAAGAAAGCGCGCTGTAATTTTTGAAAATAAAACTTACAGTTGTGTTCACAATAATAGTAGTGAAATTAAATTGAATATTGGAAGAAAAAGCTGTTTTTTAATAATTTTCATTTAAAAAAATATAGCGAATTCCATAACAGAAACCACATAAAAGTAATTTCAAAGTTGACACAAAGTTCAGGAAAGTTAATTAAACTTTAAAAAACGGCCGTAAAAATCTACAAATTCTTTGGCAGAATTTTCGGAAAATTTTTGAGTAGGCATTTTTTTGGACCAATCAATTTTAGTATAACATTGTGCAGAGCTCGCACAAAAATTTGCCTAAATTTGCAGACTTTTTGTTTGTCGAGGGTTTTGAGTATCTTCTTCTATACAAAATTCATTTTTCTACATGCGTTGTATGGAAGAAATCACTCAATACCTACGACGAAAAAATTCTGAAAATATAGGTTGAGTGGGTTCTAACTTGTAGCGTGATGGGACTGGATAGCGTTGTAATAATAAAAATAATTTGGAATTTTTTATTAGGTCGATAATTTTTCGTTTTACTACTACTGGTTCCCTTTTTCTCTTGCTGCACTTTGCCCTATGGTCCTAGATTACCCTTCCTCCACACCCTATCGCAATATCGCTTATATTCGTCTCACGATATGATAATTCTGTTGCTTAATTGCATCTGCTGAAAAATTGTACTCCTACAGATTGGTGAGTATTCCCTCCAAACAAATTGACTGTTTCTTTAATAGAAAACTTAAAGCGCTAATTTACAAATTTTTTTTTTCTATCAAGTATGGAAAGCTCAAATAACGAATCGTTCGACCAGCAATCCATAAACTTACTTAAAACAAAGAAATAACCAGAACTGCTAATACATTAATTTCTAACTTGTACATATTTTTGTAAGAATAACGAGCTCAAGACCAGTTGATAATAATTCTTAGTTAGCTATTATTATTTTTGATTAGAGGAAAAATTGAAAGCAACAAACATATATTTATATGCTATAGTTATAGTACTATTTCGAAAACAGCCACTATTTCTCATCAGACTTATTCGTATAGTTTTTTTTCTAACTTTTATTAACGTTATTTTTTTCTACTTCTAACTTTTTCTATTCCTCTCGCCAGCGGAAGCATTTCTTTTTAATCTAGCAACAATGCAGTCAAGTTCAATACAAAGCAGCAGCGCAACAAAGGAAATGCTTTGATTTCAAGTTTATTTTTACATTTACTTAGCGTTTTTTATGGCATTTTACATTGTTTTGACGAATCAGTTTGAGAGAACTTTTTTATTGGCTTTTTAGAACAATAAAACTATTCGCATATAATTATCAGCAAATAATTTAATTTTATTTACTGTAAATGTGCACTTGTACTCAGATAAATAAATACATACTTTAATAAACAGATGTAAGTGCATATACTCGCGATGCGATGCAATGGGCAACAGAGATTTTAATTTTCATTTTATTAAATTAAATTTTTTATTTTTTGCTTTATTCCGCACGAAATTCCCATGAATTTGCAAAAATTGTTAGAATTAATTAAGTCATTGCGCAAATGGTATACAATGCTGGAATAAAGATACATATATAACTACAATATTAAGGTGTATCTGTAAAAAATTTTCCGTTTTTAAAGAAAAAAAAAAATTGTAAAAATATTATGTAAAAATGTAAAGATTCGAGAGGCTTTGACTCTGAAAAAGGAAATCGTTAACAAATGTTGTAAAAGATTTTTTTTACGAAAGATAATTGATTTTAATAAAAAAGCGCATATGAATCCTTACCCGATGGCGCCGGCGAGTTCGGAAGATGATTTGGCGTGGTGCAATATAGCCATATGGCCCTATTTGTCAACATATTGACATTATTGCATTTTTAGTAATATCACGTGTGATGTTTATGTATGATGTGATATCTCTATGACATCGCATAAATCAAACAGCATTTCCTAAGATAAGGCTGCTGTACCGGCATTTATTAAAAAAAAGCACAGCAGGCGAAAATTTGGAATATAAGATATCGCGTCTTTTAATTCCAAATTTTAATATTTTATTTTGATAAGAATTTTATAAATTTTAAAAATATTTGGTTCTAATAGTTAAGAATATATTAATGGTAATTTCTTGTGTGATGTTTATCTATGTAGTGCATGAATGGCATCGAGTAAATGAAACACTGAAAAATTCTGAAAAAAAAGTATCAAGTACCCCCGTAGTCCCCTTTTTTGCGAGACAACCGTCAAAGAGGCAAACATTTACTTTTCGCATATTTTACAATCATATCGAAATATAAAAACTTAAATTTTCTTATTGAAATATCGCACACTAAATCAGAAACAGTTACAGCTAAAATAAGTTTTAGTGACTTTTTCGGCGCAAATCGCTTCCCTAAACCTGCAACAAAAATTGCAATCGATTTTTTCTTAATAATAATCATAAATAAATTATTAAAAAATAAAAATTTTTTATTTTTATAAAAATTATTATTATGGGCCTTGAGCTCATCTATAGTCATTGATAACACAGGTCAACAAAAAACAATTTTTTTTCTGTACATGGGTTTTGCCCTATATATTCGGATTCTATGTTCAATTCTTTAAAAAAAAATGCAATTACGAATCAAAAATATTTGGTTCTGTAGAAGTTATAGCGATTTGAAAATATTGCATTTTTGCACCAGGCTAATGTGGTCCTTTGCCGCTTTTTCGGTCGATAGAGGGCGGCGGGTAGCTACCTGATGCAGCGATGCATCAAAAAAAAAAAACCAAAACAATGTGGCTGAGAAACAGTAAAAAGGAGATAAAAGGTTCCAGATACACATGATTTTAGGTAGATTTGGCAATTCGTTAAATACATATTAAGAAACTCATCGAAACTTTTACTGACGGATTGGCAGGCCTAGCAATAGAATATGCCAGCTACCTGATAGCGTGTTTGTAAGCAAAATTTTTTTTAAGAAGCTGTAGTTTCTTGGGTCACTCGTTGTGGGCTACACTATGTTTTTGCATATCACAGAGGAATGATGTCTTCGAGAAGTTGTAAACGAGCGGCTAATTCGTTTTGCTATATATGTGGCGAATGTATTAAAAGAAGACAAAAAATTTGATTTAACTAAAAACACAAGGATTTGCGAGACCTACCTAGCCTACTTCGGTCTACCTGTTAAAAACCAGGACAAAAAATGGGCTCCACATGTTTCAGTAATTCTTGCTTAAGCATTCTGGAGCGTAAGTTTATTTGCTCTTTTTTATTGTACTAACTGTTTCATATATATAGTACCTGGGTGACCGAGCTTTGCTCGGCATTATCATAGGTTGCCACACAATTTAGTTTATTTAAATAATCATCAATAAAGATATTCTGGTTGTTTGTACGAATAATTTTACTTACCAGCAGTGGAGCGTTCTAAAGACATATCTTGATAATAAAAATATGTTTAAAATTTTGTATTAGTAACAAAGTTTGAATACGCATAATTACTCCTTGGTGGCTGTTCAAACAAATTTTCGACAAGTCTCTACAAGATTCCTTACTGAATTGTATGGTTAGCAGCTGTCGATTGTTATCAAATAATCGAGAAAGATTAGGGTCACATGGGTATATATCGGTCAACATTCTGTGATTTCTTCTTTATTTTTAAAGATAGAACTATGCAAAACTTTTTATATTCAATACATACGAAATCTAATGCAACACTTCCTTCCATAACATGTACCGAGTACGTTTCTTTCTTCCGGAAACATTCCTTTAAATGTACTTGGTCACTTAACTCTTGAAACGCCACATATAACATACCATGCATGAACATCGATGAATTTAGCTCCGATCCGACAAGCTCAAAAGTTTCTCCCTGATCTTTATGCGCAGTCATGGCAAATGTTGGCCTTACTGGAAGTTGCACCTTAGCGGCTTCTTGGATGAGTGCGATTCTCGGTATATGAACTTTTTGCCGGATTTTTCTTGTCGAACAAAAGTGGCAACCCTACTTTAAAATTTTTTTGTTTTCAATTCGCAGGAAGGTACCTTTCTTTTGATACCCATATTGGCATATTTTATTTCATATAAAAAAAAATTCAGATAGGTGGCAACCCCAAAAAATAACCTATGTGGCAACACCTAGGTAAAAATTCTTAGAATGTGGTACACTATCTACATACCTAATTTCATCCAAATCGGTTAAGCCGTTTTCGAGATAGTCTGGATATATAAATATACAAATGTACAAGAATAGCTCGTTTAAAGTAATAGGATACATATATCTATATAATTGCATAATAACTGAAATTGTTATGAAATGGTTTACGTTTTATTATAGTTTGGTACCAGGGTGAGAAAAGAGCCATGAAGTTCGCAGTGCCGAGGATTTGGAGGGAACGGAGTAATCATGACACTGATTGCTACTTTTGTGTAGTGTAACCACTGAAAGAGAAACGTTTAAGGAAAACAATATATCCGGAACTACCATCGACATCCGCTCCAGTATCAAATTCGGAACAAAATCCTGTACCTGATCCACCTGTGTTGGAAAAGCAACTATTCCCTCAAGGCAGCTTTCAAACACCGAGTTCATCTGCATCCGTACATTCCGAATTTGTTCCTCAATTTGAATCAGGAATACCACATCTCATCAACTCTGAAGATCTCAATGATTTAATAAGAGACTTAAATCTATCAAAAGACAAAGCAGAGGTATTAGCATCGCGGCTTAAACAACGAAATTTACTTACTTCTGATGTTCGAATATCTCGGCAAAGAAAGCGTCATGAAGAATTTTCTTGTTTCTACAGTAAGGAAGATGGACCCTGTTTTTGCTATGACGTGAAAGGTTTATTTGAAGTGGTATTCCTTGTAATACAAATGAATGGCGCCTCTTTATCGACAGCTCAACAAAAAGTCTAAAAGCACTTCTACTACACAATGGGAACAAATTTCCATCTATTCCATTGGCACATTCCATACATCTCAAAGAAAATTATGACATTATTAAAATGCTATTAACTGCAATCAAATATACGGAATACAAGTGGGAAGTTATTGGAGACTTCAAGATGGTTTGTTTTTTTACTGGAATGCAACGTGGATATACCAAACACTCCTGTTATCTTTGCCTATGGGATAGCAGAAATGATGCCGCCCACTGTCGCCAAAAACATTGAACGTACTGAGTATGGAGTGGGAAGATTTAATATTAAACATGAAGCAATTGTCGATCCTAAAAACATATTGATGCCGCCATTGCATATTAAATTGGGCCTTATTAAACAATTTGTGAAGGCTCTTAATATTGAGTCCAAAGCTTTCAAATATTTGCAGACTTTTTTTACAAAGCTGTCAGAGGCGAAAATTAAAGCTGGAGTCTTTGTTGGCCCTCAAATAAAAAAAAGTATGAACTGCGATATTTTCCCGGACCTACTTAGCAATGAGGAGAAACTAGCGTGGAACAGTTTTAAGGCAGTAGTTCATGGCTTTCTTGGAAATCATAGGGATGAAAATTATGAAGAGCTGATAACTGGCATGATTACGAATTTTTCCGCCATCGGATGTAGAATGTCGCTAAAGATGCACATGTTACATTCACATCTGGATAAATTCAAAGATAATATGGGAGCTTATTCAGAAGAACACGGGGAGCGATTCCATCAAGATATAATGGAGCTTGAGAAACGCTACCAAGGCCAATATAAGGAAAGCATGATGGGGGACTATATTTGGATGTTAATAAGAGAAAATGTTACCGAATATGGCAGGAAAAGCAGGAAAAACATTTTTTAACATTTAAACTGTATTCTAAAACTAAATTTATGAGAATAAATCTTAAATTGATTTTTACTATACTAGAATAAATCAAATCTATGTCAAATTTTGATGAATTTTCATGTTTTTCGTTTTTCTCATTTTTTTCGAACAAAACCAAATCAAAAACTTTTTTATGTTCATATTCTTATCTCTGGGTGCAAAAGCAATAATAATATATACGCACGACCCATGTACAAAAATGTTGTTGACCAGTGTAATTTAAATAAATATTTATATAATGTAAAACTATAAAATTCATTTAATATTATTTTTTTTAGTTTGTTTTTGGCTTTCGAACTAGTATAGTTTTTAAAATAATAAAGCAAATAATAAAAAAATATTTTTTCATAATAACAAATAATAATAGGTAATAATGAAATAAAAGGAAGAGCGATCCACACTTCTGCGTTTAATTCAGTATTTATTTATTTTATTTACTTTTTAACTTAAATTCTCTATTATCTATTTATTTATGAATATTATGTTAGTTATATTTGAATTTTAGTTAAGGTAATTGTTGTTGGAGCTGTGCTTACATTTGAATGTTTGTTTGTTAATTGATATTATAGAAAATTCACAACGGTTTGCACAGCGATGGTATGGGATGAAAAGTTTCGAAGTAACCAACTTCTCATCAGACCCCTTCTCGGACACTGGGATACGAGCCCAAGTGCCTGCATCAAAGCCGCTGTTAGAATACTCTTATGGTGCCCTCCATTACATTTTTGCCATTTTTACATTATTTCTTTCACATTCTTTGGTACACATGTTTTTATATGTTAACTCAACGAAAGTGGAACATTTTAGGCGTGTTCATGGAACAGTTTAGATACAGCCAAGCTTATTTTAAACTTTGCTAAAGTTTCTTAAAAATTTATCGTTATTATAAACGCAATGACCCTTAGTCATAGTCAAATTAAAATAGAGTTTTGTCTACTTAAACGTGATTCTGAAATAAACACCAGTTCATGTCTGTCATAGTCAACTAAAAATACCTTTTATGTCTAAGACGGAGTTTTAATTTTAAATTTACGAAAACGTCATTTTAACATTTTAAAATCACATTATGTGTCTATGGTTGTGTTTGTGACATTGCTTACTCCAAGACATTTACCACACCATACCATGGTATACTATGTTTTGTGAATAAAATAGTTGACACAGGGTGACGTTGCAAAACAAAACAAAAATTTCTTCATATCACCAACCAATACAATCTTTTTTCATAAGGCGACTTTGTTACATTTAATTTTAGCTTAAATTGTTATTTAATATAACTATGATTGGCCAACATTTTAAATGTATTTTTAAGTTAAGTAAAGATTTTAACTAAAACGCGTGTTAAGCAACGACTATGATTAAAGGCCAATTTGTTTCTTCCGAAACATAAATATATATTCTTTGTAAAAAATTGGGTTAAACAAGATTTTAAACTTTTAAAAAGAAAAAGATTCCAATTTGCTTTTATTGTGTTATTAATGAAATAACTTTTGTTTTAATAAAAAAATATTAACAAGTAAGGATAGGGCTGTCTTCGACTGTGCCGAAGACTTTATGCCTTTCTTGAATACACATCACGGTTTTAAGTGTCTGATCCTTACTCACAATTAGTAAAAACTCTGCAAAACTGATAATTTAAAGATACATAGCCCAAACCCCATTTATCGGAACAATCGATTGTATGGAAGCTATATGTTATGTAGGTCCGATCTGGCTAATTTTCACTACACACATTACATACATAATAAGTACCAAACCTGCAAAACTTTACGTTCCTAGCTTTTTAATTTCAAGATTTATGGCCAAACCCATTTATCGAAACTTTCGATTGTATGGGAGCTATGCGTGGTATTGCTCCGATCTTGCTGATTAGGACAAATGATTAATCTCATGCAAAATGGCGGCTCCATACCAAATTTCATCAAGATATCTCAAAAACTGAGGGACTAAATGGACTCAGCTCATCGCCCTGATCATTTCGGTATGCTAATTGGTGGGTCTAACGCTTCTTCTTCTCATACTTACAAACATCGTAGCAAAGTTATAATACCATTTCATGTTCATAAAAGGTATACAAATCTTATTATTTGTTAAATATTTTAATCAACACGTTTTCAACCTAAACTATGGGAGAAAGCAAGTACCCAAATCTCCATGCTCATACCGGGATCCTGGGATTGTAAAATCAGATCAAGAAAATACTGGGATTGTTAAAATGCAAGAACTTGGCATCCCTAGGCTACCCATACATTTATATGCATTTGCAATTGTTGCTCCCGTGGCGTTTGACTGATTACCGATGCAATGATGTGCAATAATTAAAAACAAAATTCATAAGAATTAATTTAAGCCACTCAGGCGTTTTAGTTTTTTTTTTGTTTTCTGCTTTCGTGAGCTTTGTTGTTTCAATAAACTGGAATAAACGGCCTAAGAAAGCAACAATTATTATTAAAAGCAGTAGATAGAATAAAAATAAATTTTTTATTTGCTTTTTTTGTTTTTGTAGTTTCAATAGCATTAGCTCGATGTGTTGGCGGGCGCTGCTGGTGGTGCATACAAATCACCAACAAAATGCACAAATCATCGACGAGCGTTGAAGAATGCATAGACCGATAACAACAACAACAACAGAAATATAAACGTTGATTGCGAATGCAAGCCGAGTTGAGTGCGGAAACAAAAGCCGCCACTGTAGCTTTGGCTTACGACTCGCTTGCCTTCCTCGAAAAAATTGTTACACCGCCAGCTGCCAACAATACGGTGCCAAGCGTCGCTAACCATCATCGCGCTTCCATATAATTGTCACTCATGTGCCGCAGTCAGAGACACAGTCAGAGTTACAGACGCAATTGGCATCGCTGCCACCACGATTATCTATTCGAAGGCTATCGATATCTTGATTTTCCGCTACTTCGCCTGCCACTATGATGGGCTATCTTCTATACTTGAACATACTTTGCTTTGTTCTCATATTTCTTGATTGTTACCTGTGGCTGCCAATTGTTGTTGGGGAATTTTCCAGTGATTGCATTGCTTTGTTCGCGTCTTGTGTATCTTGTTTGTTTCAACTTGATGCGCCCTACTCTTCCACCGTCCTTCCTCTGCTTATCAATCTTAATACGATTCCTTCTTCACCAACCTTTGCTGTCATCTATTGCTTCTCTTATTTGCTTATTATTGCCCATTTGTATGTTCTTAACTTAGATACTCGCTCATCCTCATAAAAACAACAAAAGTTTTGTCTATTTGTTCTGTCTGCCTTATGAGGGAACGTGATTGGATTTTAATTACCAGTTACGAACAATACCTTGAAAAGAAGCGGACAACAATAACGACAATAACAAAAAAGAACAGATGAAAAAGTAACGATAAGAGTATTGACGGCAGCAAATATCACAAGAACAACAAATGTTAAATGTATTTAAATCTAATAAAAACAATTCAATAATATCAATTTGTTCCGCATTAGTTGGCGCACAGCTGAAGTACGGATTAAATGATAATAATAAATATCTACGTAAATACGAGTATGTACACAACTAGGCGTATGGCAATATATCCACTTGTAAGTAATATGTATTGTGGAAATCTAGATATATCTCTACTTATTATAAAATGAAGTGTCCTTAAGAACCTGTTTGTCTGCACGCATTAAACTCGAAAATTAAATAGGTCAACACAAGACTTGCTTCCTCTACTTTTTTCTGTTATTGTGTATATCTATGAAAAAAAAACTGAAACTATGGAAAAAATACTGAAACACTGCCAACAGATTTACTTTTTGAGATATTCAGTTTTCGAGTACATTTCGTGGCAAGCTCCAGCATCATACGTGTCTGATAACGATCTTCCATTGTCTGTAGATCCTGATGAAATAAAATCACCCTGATTTTACAGAAGTAGGTCAGCAAGTTCATTTAAAGAAAAAATTACTCAGCCAAAGCAAATGAACTCCAAGCTATAGTATCGATTTCAATGATTAGTTAGACAAAATTAGAATCTTTCACAAATTGCCTAATCTGTGGTCCATTCTCTCAATTTCTCTGCACTTCACGCCTTCAAAAATTGTTGCATTATTTCGAGTAAACTGATGACATGTCTTGTACTTTCAGCTCTTCCCTCCCTGGTCAAAAATTTTCTTACGAACTATGTTGTTCCTCACCACTGCCCCAAGGACACAGAAAACGAAAGAACTTCGTGCATCCCTCTTCTTGATCCAAAGTAAAGTTAAACATTTTTAAATCAACACAAACGTCGCATGTTTTATCTTGATACTTGTATAGTTTATAACAAATCTCAAGAAGTATTTGCGCTTTCTTATTTTTAGGTTACCGAATGTGTATGTTTAGATCCGTGCTTATTACCGTTATGAACAAAAATCACTGTTATAAAATACCACTAACATCGCTACAGAACACTGAATCCTTCTCTTAAGAAAAATATGGTAGCAGGGTTTTTCGTTGGTACGAGTTCGGCTGACACCACCTCATAATGAGGCGATGGTTACGATAAAATGTAATTTTGGTTTCGAAAGCAAATTTTTTGCTTTTAAAGAGATGACTACATTTTAGTAGCCTCTTTTATTCATTTTGAATCTCTTACCAAATCATTCAGTTCTTGTTGATTAAATGGTTGAGGTTCTTTGGCAAAATTTTGCAGTCTGCATCAGAGTTTTTGTTTGATGTATTCAATTCAGATTCAGATTGATTTTGATTCATCCGAAGATTTGGATATGATTATAGTTGATAAAACTTGTGTTGTGCTTAAAATGTTGCCAACGCTTTAAAAAACATAAGGTTCTTTATCGCATTGGGTTCATGTGGCTCTACGCTCAAAACATAGGCTGTATATAATTTTCGAAAACCGATTTGTGCTAACTTACAAAAATTTTATGTTCATTAAAGATATGCAAATCAAAAAAGGTATATAAATTCCCTGCAGTGGGGTATTAACAACTTGCCCGGATATTTTACTTGGGTGTTAACCGATTTGCTTAAGGAGTATACTACATACTATTAAGAAGCAGCTGTCCAATTTTGATTGAAATATCTAGTTCAAACTACAAGAAATCGCCTTTGAATATAGCAGAATGTTTATGCTGAAAAGTGAGTGGTGCCACGCCTACTACACAGTATAAAGCAGATTTGCAGCAATCGGTGTAAATGTGTATGGTACCAACTGAACCTTACGCCAACTCTTCACATCTATCACATCTATTTTAGCTTCAACACCCATTTCGAAGTGCGGGCGGGGCCATACAATCTGTCGGCCACGCTTTTTGGATGACGGTGGTACAGGCTACTGCCACGAGGCATTGGGCCTAGTTTCAGTTGTCAACAATATGCTTTTGCCCACTAAGTCTACGGGTGCGGTGTACAGAATGGCGTTTAATAATTCTGGCCTACCCTTATACTAATTATTGATTATGTGCAGACTCTCTCAGTTTGCTAAAAAAAGTACTTTTTTTGTGTGGCTGGTAACCATAATGACTATTAGCTCCACAATCGCGGTGAATACCCAATTAGGATGAGGGTGAGAAGACTCACTTTCACCCCGCCATGACTATGTAAAACCGCATTTTGCGATTGACTCAACGTCGGATGCCCAAACAAGGACGTCCTGAAGTTCCTGGACCTTCATATAGCTAATTGCTGGAAAAACTCTACCAATTATGACAAATAAAACATCAACTGCGTACGCCGTAAGTTTGGCTTCCTCGAACCACCGACCACCGAAAAGTTGGTTTATGACCAGTGTCCAAATCAATGAGATGTCCATCCAGAGAGATGTGAATATGATTAAGGCGTATTTATTGTATTCATAGTGTATATACAAATTTCATACAAATTTCTAGTGTCCGGAAACTAAATTTTACTGTCCGAAAACTTTTTTGAGTTTTTACTTTAATAAAATTAACAACATTATATTTTTAAATTAAGCAGACGTCATATTATTGAGCAGTATTTATGCTATTATAAACAGTATATCTTTTCGCGGTAGCGTTTATAGTGAGAAAATGTGTCGAAGTCAAAGTTGAGGAAAACGTTAAGTGTCTGGAAACTGGTGCGTTTACTCTACGATATTTTCTCGAAAACAAGAATCTGGGTTCAAACTTAATTTTACGGCAACCTCGATAGAAGCCCAGCAACATTCGGTCGCCCAGGTACTATAAATGAAATAAAGAAAACCCCGCTTAACTAATCGAAGGAAACAAAAACAACTTTGGGGCTCCTATTCATACAAAATAGTAAAATTAAATTCCATCGCAGCAGTCATAATTTTTGTATTTTAATATGAACTAGCTTATACCCACCGGTTTCACCCCACATTTCTATAAAAAAAAATGTCAGCTGTATGGGAGGTGCCACGCCCCCGTTTTTGTTATCCCCAGTTTTTTTTGGAGGTGGTAGGGATTAATGTCATATAACCCCTTACCAGTAGTCTAACGTAAATACTTCCAGAAATACGGACTGTTAAAAATTCCATTTGTATGGGAGGTGCCACGCCCCCTATATATATCAAAATATTTTTTAGCTCATGACCATCCCGGTAAGGTATCCAGTTCGTGTTTCAAATTTGGTTACGATCGGTTCATACGTTTAGGACGCAAGTCGATCTATAGATACATACATAACTTGAATTTTATATATATAGATAATTTCGCCAGCATTATTTTCTACAACGACAACGAGACATCAACAACTCTAATCACGCTTCGACGCGCGTGCGCACAATCAGAATGCCAAAGATTATTCTGCTGATGAACGCATTAATCACAAAAGCACCATTCGTTTGGCTGCAAAGGCAAAAGCCAAGTTATGGCACTAAACGGCAGCTAGATAGATGGTGGCAGGCAGCTTTATACCGACACACACACAGGCGCAAGTCAACGTGCATCGCGCAAGAGCTCTAGCTGCCGTTTACGTCATAATAGTCCATTTGGTCATTAATCGACGATGGGAAAAAATAGCAAAAATGTTAAAAATGCATTAATTCACTGCAAAGATTGGCTATTATTCTCGGTGCTTTTTGGATTTCTATTTTCTTCACCACCGATGTAGTTTCTAGATTTGCAATTATCATTGTTGCGACTAACTCAGCACGCAATGACCACACATTGCTCATCAGCTTAATACGTTTTTTGGTTTTTTGGTGATTGCTAAGTCCGGCTATGGTGCTGTAGCCACGCCAGGTTGAACCTCTGCGTTGCATTTTTTATGCAATTCAGAATCGTTTTAATTTCCTACATTTCTGCCTTTCGGGGTGCAGCGAATTTGCATGCGTTGCACGTGCCTGCGTCGCGAACTGTCGTCGTTAACGTCGCAATGTTTTGACAACATTCGAACTGCTGAGTCGTCGTTTTGGCTGCAAAACCCTCACCCGCCCAAAAATGTACTACGCTTTTGTTCCGCATAACTACAAATGGACTGCTGGATCCGCTTTATGGCATTGCCAAATCGCGAAATGCATAACTGAGGGTGTGCGTGCAGCATGCGAAAAGAAAAACGGCAAAGCTGGCAGGCCGTTGTAGAATCTGGCGAAGAACGTGCTATGGGCTGCATAAAAAAAATTGTGGTTGACGTTGTCGAAATTGGTTAACGCCGATGCAGCGCGTTCAATTGCAAATTGTTGCAGTGCGGGTGTTTGGTATGGAGTTCGATTGCAGGTAGAGTTTGATAAGACCGACAGCGAAAGTTAGTCAGTTAGAACACCAAATGCAGACAAAGCGTTTCACATTGCAAGGTTACTGAGGTGGTTTGAAATGTTTTTTCACTTAGAATGGGGTTAGAATTTGGACTTTATAAAACAGAAAATATTAATTCAATTTTTAAATAAAAAAATAACAGATCCCAATTCCAAATAATTTTTAACAGTATACAAATTATATGAAGGTGAGAAAAAGTCACAGTGAAAAATTATTTTGAATTGAACTGTTTCAACGGATAAATTATTCTTTGTCCAAACTCGTAAAATACAGACAGAAGCTGTCGAATGCGATTTCTTTATTTGAATTTCATTCTAATACAAAAGAAACTGTATTTGATTTCTTACTATGAACTCTTTCGGTAACATTTGGGAATCATTCCAGGATAATTTCGGGATTGTTTCGGGACCGGTTCTGGATAATTTCGCGACTGTTTTCAGGAATACTTTTGGGTTTTTGCGGAATCACCTCAGAACTGTTTTCGGGACTTTTTTAATGATAATTTCGGGATTTTTGTCGCATCATTTCAGGTAATTTCGGGAAAGTTTTGATTACCATTTTCTTCATCTTTTTTGGGATTACGTGGGGATGGTCCCTAAATGAACCCAAAAAATGACGCCTCCGGTAGCGTACAAGGCTTCCACACAGAAGGTACCTAGTTTATATCACGAGACGACTAATATCATAGACAAGACCTCCAAGTGTATTTCCAACTGTGATTAATAGCGTAGCAATACCCTCATTCTCACGTGACAAACCAAAAAGGATTTTACTGATATTGACAGTCCTTTGCCTGATATGAATCCGGTGCGCTTGGGTGGTAGCGATTTTGTCGATGTGGATTTAACTATAGGCACACTTACCTCGTGAATATTTTAACCCCCTGCTCCGCAGTTTATCTGACTCACTATTCATCTTACCAGCGTTGTTGCCAGCAGACCTGTTAAATAATGATTACTAATAGCAATGATTACCGGTTTGATTAATTACTTTCCTGAGAATCTATTTAATGATTTGATTACCAATTACTTATAATTTTTGGTGATTATTTTCCAATTAATTAAAAAAATAATCAAAAAAAATCATAACTTTTTACGATTATTAAAAAAATCGAAAAAAAGTTATTGTGATTCTTTTGTTTTTGATTATTTTTAATGTTTTTAGTATTGTTGTGGAAGCACATAAATATACACATCAACAATAATGAAACAAATCAAAAAATAAAAAAATAAAAAATTATTAAAAGTAATCAAAAAATTTTTTTTTTAATATTTTTGTTTTTATATATGTTTTTTATTTCTTTGTAAATTTTCTCTCATCGTAATCTATTAATAATTGTCTTTTCTTTAAAAAACAATTAAAATAATAATTGCCAATTAAAAAAGCCGTCTAATTAATTGACTACTAATTAGTAATCAAAAGTAATAGGTCTGGTTGCCAGGTTGACGCCCTTGGACAGTCAATCTAACCCTATTTTAATTCGAAATTTAACAAAAAAATTTCTATGTAGGGATGTCAATAATAATTTCCTTGCATATTCTCTATCTCGTGAACTACTTCGCATACATCTTCGAAATTTTCCATATGGATAGCTTTTGATACAAGTTAAGCTTTTCCACTTATTTGTTTACACTTTATATATTTATAAAGGTTTGCCACTTCTTCGCAATTTAAAAAAAAAATCAATTCTGGTAAGTTAGTATAGGTTTGAAGGTTGATTGCGTATGCCAATGTGGCGGAAGGTATTCTACGCCGTATGCTAACAAAAATATATTTAGGCAGGGTTGCCACTTCATCGGATTATATTTATTATTTTGTATATCTTGAAGTTTTTTTTACCTTTCGTGGTTTTATTGAAAAGTTGGTTGAAAGCCACATATGTAGCTAGTCACTTCTAAGAACAAAGGGGCCTAGGCAGCCTTTTCAAAAACAACCTATCTCAGAATTTCTCTCAAGAACGTCGCAGAGCAAAATTTATTTTATAACATACTTTATAATGAACATTTCTAGCTGAGATAGGGAATTTTTGTAAAAATATTCTGAAATAGTGCTTTCTTGAAAAATAAAAATTATTTGAAATAGCGTGATCTGCCATTTAGTCATCGATTTGCCTCTAAGAACTCCAACGCTATAACTAAGAATGCCACACTTTGGCTGCCAAACAATATTGTCAAGTGTCTGCTTGTCTTCGAAAACTGAGGCGCCGTCATATTTATACAAAAGTCTGTCACTCATATCGCTTCCCCGCCCACACATTCCTACAACATCAGCCATCACCATTTTTGTTGTCCAATTCAATAAATTCGACTCCATAATTTACCTTATAAAAATTCTTTTGTTGTGTATCGCATATTTGTTTCTGTCACAATAAACTTCAATAGCCAACCATCAAACATCACGACACCATCACTAGCCGCCAACCACCAGCCATCAGCCTGCAAATCAGCCAACCGAAAAAACGACCAACAAAGCCAATCAAGCGTCCACTCAGCTGCGTCAAACATTTTTATGTTTAATATTTTTCTTCGTCTTTTCTTTTTTTGTAAAATTTCATATGCAAACCATGCTTCTGCATCCATCGATGGCACCCAATTTGTAGCTCAAGTCAACGCCACCGCCTCCGCCATGCACACCCTGCATACTCCCTCAACTGCTGCATTGTCTTGTCTGTCCGGGTGGGGATATTTTATTTTAGAGCAAAAATCACGATCACTGTGAATTTTATTAATGAGCCAACACCAAAATGGACAGACGGACCAAACCGCAAATGTGAAACTACAATAGCAACAAAAGAACACAGAACCTATCAGCCGGCAATGCAAATTAGCAGGAGCAAGCACAACAACTACATCATCGTCATCATCCTCGTCAACCATTTGTGGCGAATCGCAATTTACCTCCGACGCGTCGTCCACTTTGCACGCAGTCTGCTAAGTATTCTTCTTCGTTTTTTGGGTTTTTTGATTGTTGTTTTTCTTTTGTCTCAGTGTATTCTGTACTCATTGCCAACTTGTCTTTGCAGTGAATTATGAGCTTCAGCTCGCCAATTTTAGACATTTTTTTCTTTCAGCAAAATATTTAAAATTTTTGTTTTTGTCATTTAATATGTTGTTGTTATTTTTGCTGTTATTTTTGCTGCATTTTACTGCCGATGGTCTGGGTATTGTGCCTGATAATTCTTTGGTTTTTTAATTTACCACAATGTCTTACTCGTCTCTGCTCGAGCACTTCTCTCCAATTACCAGCGGTTCTACTATGCTTTTTGTTGATTTCTTCCTTCCTTTTTTGTTTTCTCGTTTGCCATTCTTTGCTTATTTGCATTGGAATTGGCGCCGTTGTCCAAAAATCATCATCATCATCATCGCTGTCTGCTGTCACTGTTCGACATGACACAATAACATTGCCGACTGAATGATGAGCCTGTAATAAATTCCTTATTCGCATTTAAATTTCGTACATGAATTGAATTACTTGCATTGGATCCAAAGTAGTGGCAAATAAAAATGCAAAATTTACAGGATTGTTTTAAAATATTTTCGCATTACAAATCTGATGACATTCGAGCCCAGAGATGAAATTTTAAATATTCTTTGAAACTAATGAGACTAGAAAGGCGGGCCACGCTTCGCTGATTCTTAGAACTTATTATAGACTGCATCCGATTTCAATTATTATATCCCCGCAACCCGTTGAGATATGAAACTTCACCACGTCGCTTATGGCAACACTCATTAGCACCTTTCGGTTGATACCTTTATTGCAAAAACACATTTTGGGCCTCCCTGACCCACTGATCGATAACTCCAAAACAGGACGAGTTATAAATATAAGGTATATCTTAAATTTAAGCTGGGCGTCTATTAATGCAACGGTGAAAGTCGCATTAAATTATATTGAACAGTTGTATTGTTGCTGGGCTACCACACAGAAGGTGCAAGGTTCGAGTCCTGGAACAGGACACATCAAAAATGGTGTAATTTATCAGGTGGCGTATGGGGGAAAATTAGCGACAAATAAAAACTTCTATCCGCTTCGTGCGTCAATATCAAATGACCTTTTTATTCTTTCAATACTGTTTTTTACAAAATGGTCGTGAGTTACAGCGAGTATTTTACAGCTAATCTTTTTAACTAGACTTACTAACGAGTAATGAGTAGTAACTATCTACCCACTACCCAATAGCTTAAGGCGGGTGCTCATCTACAACTAAGTCTACCCAGTTGCTTATTTTTAAAACGTGGTCGCAGTGGTTAGACAAACTTTCCGAGTGTGTCATAGGATGCTTCCCAGCATAAAATTAATCTGCTTTGATGCCGTTCGGAGTCGGGAAAAAAATTTAGGTCTCGCCAATTTGTAGGAAAAATTAGCAGCACACACTACAGATTGGTAGAGAAGCTCGGCCTTAATCTCCTCGGAAGTATATGGCGTCAAGCATGGTTCCTTTCGTGGCCCTTGCAGTCAGCCTTTCGGTGTCAGTAGCCAAGACAACTAAAACAGCGTTGAACTACCGCGCGATGCCTGATGCTACACTTGCTCCAGCCGATGGAAAGGTCACCTTTTTATCAGTTGACTTCCGGAAACCTCGCCTACTTCGACTACAGCCCTTTTTTGCTCTCTCTGATGTCCAGTGAACAGAAAGACACCAAGCTGGCCTAAAATTTCCCTGTTCTCTTCGAACGACCTTTTCGACTTCTGCAGCGTTTGTGAAACCTGTCAATACTTCCAGCAGTATATGCTTGGAGATTTGTTGTGCTTCGGCAACTTGGATTTACGTACTGATCGTACCACATCTCGTGATTCGTCAAACCGAAGCTGTCCTCGAATTGCTCCTAGGACTTTGAGCAGCTTTTAGATTTTCCGACCAGAAGGGTTATGATTTTGCTACACCTATCATTCCTGTTTCTAGCCTTCGGGACTTGAACTGGACATGGCTTCTTGGCGAGTTCGGGTCTTTGTTGCAGTTTCCGACCCTCGTCTCTTTTCTTGTGTGATTTTCCTCATGGTTCGCTGTTCTCTTTTTTTTTTAACTCTCTGAGCCTATAGAGTTCAGCAGCTACCCGAGAAGAGCCATAGCGATTTTTATGCCCATCGACACGTTCTACCGTCCTAGTGTGGCTGTCTGAGTTTGTCTCTTAATGGGGTTGCTCGTTTGTTCCCTTTTCGCTCTCCCTTTTTCCATCCCGGCTTTGCTTAGTTTTTTAACTCATTTTGGGTGTCCGCTTCAAGCTGCTATCTCCGCACGATGCACAGCCGCTGTGATCAATTCGTGCAGTCATCCTTTTCCTTTTGCAGGTAGTTCATGCTAGGATTGTTACTGGTCCTTATGAGTGTCTGTGTTCAGAGCCAGAATGCAGCGTTAGTCAGCAGTTTACTCAACAGAGCTTGCAACATTAACTTAAGGGTGACGAACTTCCAACGTTCTTGACGATCTGCTATGGTCCTAACGATAGCGATATTAAGCTGCCAGCCATTTTGCCAAGGTGGCAGACCACCGACATAACCACTGAATAGCAGAACTTTCATAATCGTGTTTCCAGCTTCTATCTTGACGATCTGACTGGGCTGAATCGTGAGGATGCTGAGTTAGGAATCATCTGGGAAGCATTCTCCTATCCACTATCTGAGGAGTCGGCCTGTAGGGAACCGATACACGGCGGGATTTTTGCCATTATTATTATAGTTTATTGTTTTTTTTTTTTGGAGTTTGTGGAAGAGTTAAATACATTATACAGGGTGGCTGATGAAAGCCGTTACCGAAAAAAAATTAAATAACTTTTTTTCTATTTAATGAATCTGGTTAATTTTTATTTTATTTTGCAGATTGACTTTTACATTTAACAAAAATGGATAACTGGGACACTGAAACAAGAATTTGGATTGTCCGCCGCTATCACGCACTGGAGTCCGTAGTTTCGGTTCAAAGAGAGTATAGGCGCACGTTTGGCGGCAATCCTCCGAGCAGATGGACCATAATAAGACTTGTAAACAATTTTGCCGAGCATGGGACAGTCAACAGAAGACCTTACCATCGAAACCCTTCAGTTCGAACGGAGGAAACAATCGCTGCTGTAGCTGCTGCCATACAAAACAATCCACGTGTTTCGACAAGAAGCTTATCTGCTCAAATGGGTGTAAGCAGACAGTCATTACAGTCAATTATGCACAAAGATTTGGACTTATTCCCATATAAAATTCAAATGGCCAACAAACTGAACGCTGCAGACTTGCCGATTCGCTTGGAATTTTGCCAGAAGATGCTTCAAATGGTGGAAGAGGATGGAAACATGTTGAACTGTCTTTTCATGTCTGACGAGGCCCATTTCGATTTAAACGGCAACATAAACAAACAAAATTGTCGAATATGGAGTGCTTCCAACCCACAGATACTCCATGAGACGGAATTGCATCCACTTCGTGTCACAGTGTGGTGTGCAGTTTCATCACGCTGCATTGTCGGGCCCTACTTCTTCGAAGAAAACGGTCACACCGTTACGGTTACTGGAGACCGTTACTTGAGCATGTTGAGAGAGTTTTTCTATCCAGAATTACGCCGAATGAGAATTTCTTTCAACTCTGTGTGGTTTCAGCAAGATGGTGCAGCTCCTCATATAGCCCAACCTGTTATGACAGAATTGCGACGAAAATTTCCCAATAAGCTGATATCCAGAAACTCCACATTCCGTTGGCCACCCAGGTCGCCTGACCTTACTGCACCTGACTTTTTCTTGTGGGGTTATTGCAAACAGGAAGTCCTCAAAGCAAAACCAACAAATTTGAATGAACTAAGGCAATCCATTCGAGAAACAATTGCGGCTATTCCTGTCTCAACTCTCCAAGCAGTAATGAACAACTTTTTGGTAAGATGCCGCACATGCATCGACGAGCAGGGGGGGCATTTAAATTCCATTATTTTTAAAACTAGTTAAGCTATATTTAATAAAATTTAATGAGCTTTAACATGAATAAAAGAAAAATGAATTCCATACACTGAAAAAAAAATTATTTGAGTTTCTCAATGTAGCAAAATTCATCAGCCACCCTGTACATTGACCGGATATAATCCCTCGTTAATAGATGCTCTACTAGCGGGACTCTGCGAGTGTCAGATTCTGGGACCGCGTTTAGCGTTACTTCAAGTACCAAAGCTAGACAAAAGTCTTCTCGTTTCGCGAGGACTATGCTCCTTGTACAAGGTGGCGCAAAAGTAATCCTCCTATCAGAAAATGCTACAAATTTTGCGATTGGCCCCTAAAGTCAGTTCTGTTTTGACATTTGTGTAGTAAACACATGCGAAATACACGTTAATAAACAATGTTACGCTACACTGCTCCAGAACGCGGAATATTGCTGACTATTTATTTGACCAATAATCGGTCGGGGCCAAACGGTTACTGTGAATGGTGAGCGCTACAGAGCAATGATCAACGGGTTCTTTTTGCCGCAACTTGATGAATTGGGATTGGAAAACATGTGGTTCCAACAAGACGGTGCAACAGCACACACTGCACGTGCCACAACCGATATGCTGAACATCGGAAGCTTACTTTTGCGCCACCTTGTATATGTTGACTATATCCCAGCTAAATTTTAGGATGACAATAAACGGGGATAGGTAGCCAAGTGTCTGTTCCACCCGTTTTCATTGCAGCATACGTCGTCTATGCATTCACAGTAAAGGAAAGTCCATGCCCCTGCGTAGTGCTGCTGAGCGGTGAACGAAATTGTATTTTCTTTCCTTCCTCTGCGTTAGATCATGGTGAAACGGGGCGGTACTTTCAAAATTTCATTGCAGTTTGAGACTTTGAGGTGGATACTAGCAGCTTTGTTATACATGGGTTTGGTCCGCCTATGTTCGCCATTAGGCTACTCAGATTCATTATAGTGCACACAGCTCTTTCTCAAGAATTTCAAAGCTTCTTATCCAGCTTCACCCCCCGATATTTAGTGCAGTTACGGATTTCTACAGGGTGGCTAATGAATTTTGCTACATTAAGAAACTCAAATAGTTTTTTTTTCAGTGTATGGAATTCATTTTTCTTTTATTCATGTTAAAGCTCATTAAATTTTATTAAATATAGCTTAACTAGTTTTAAAAATAATGGAATTTAAATGCCCCCCCTGCTCGTCGATGCATGTGCGGCATCTTACCAAAAAGTTGTTCATTACTGCTTGGAGAGTTGAGACAGGAATAGCCGCAATTGTTTCTTGAATGGATTGCCTTAGTTCATTCAAATTTGTTGGTTTTGCTTTGAAGACTTCCTGTTTGCAATAACCCCACAAGAAAAAGTCAGGTGCAGTAAGGTCAGGCGACCTGGGTGGCCAACGGAATGTGGAGTTTCTGGATATCAGCTCATTGGGAAATTTTCGTCGCAATTCTGTCATAACAGGTTGGGCTATATGAGGAGCTGCACCATCTTGCTGAAACCACACAGAGTTGAAAGAAATTCTCATTCGGCGTAATTCTGGATAGAAAAACTCTCTCAACATGCTCAAGTAACGGTCTCCAGTAACCGTAACGGTGTGACCGTTTTCTTCGAAGAAGTAGGGCCCGACAATGCAGCGTGATGAAACTGCACACCACACTGTGACACGAAGTGGATGCAATTCCGTCTCATGGAGTATCTGTGGGTTGGAAGCACTCCATATTCGACAATTTTGTTTGTTTATGTTGCCGTTTAAATCGAAATGGGCCTCGTCAGACATGAAAAGACAGTTCAACATGTTTCCATCCTCTTCCACCATTTGAAGCATCTTCTGGCAAAATTCCAAGCGAATCGGCAAGTCTGCAGCGTTCAGTTTGTTGGCCATTTGAATTTTATATGGGAATAAGTCCAAATCTTTGTGCATAATTGACTGTAATGACTGTCTGCTTACACCCATTTGAGCAGATAAGCTTCTTGTCGAAACACGTGGATTGTTTTGTATGGCAGCAGCTACAGCAGCGATTGTTTCCTCCGTTCGAACTGAAGGGTTTCGATGGTAAGGTCTTCTGTTGACTGTCCCATGCTCGGCAAAATTGTTTACAAGTCTTATTATGGTCCATCTGCTCGGAGGATTGCCGCCAAACGTGCGCCTATACTCTCTTTGAACCGAAACTACGGACTCCAGTGCGTGATAGCGGCGGACAATCCAAATTCTTGTTTCAGTGTCCCAGTTATCCATTTTTGTTAAATGTAAAAGTCAATCTGCAAAATAAAAAAAAATTTACCAGATTCATTAAATAGAAAAAAAGTTATTTAATTTTTTTTTGGTAGCGGCTTTCATTAGCCACCCTGTATTTGTTGGTTCTCTAAAGTCATGATGATGATGATGGGAATCCGTCTCTTCGTCTTGGCTGTAGCCAGCTGCAGGCCGCGAGCGAACACTCATCCACGTATGCTGGTCATCATTTAGTTTAGTTTAGTCATGCCAGGTCTCAGTTTCGTGCTGGTATCATAGCAGCCACGTCGTATGCAAAAACCGGCAAGAAAGGTGCATCCTTGCATATGCAAGATAAGAAGACAGGTCGGGGCATTGCACCCACAACTTGGCCGCGCCTCAGCCAGCGATCTCTTTAGTGGTCCCTTAGAATGTCTAGCAAATATGCCGGTACTTAGAAGAAGTCCAATGTGTCAAGCAGATCGCCCCACCTGGCGGAGTTAAACGAATTTCAAACATCCAACGACACCAACAGTACTTTCCGTATTGCTTGGTGCCTTCTGCTGTGGCATCCATAGTGGAGTGCTCTCTTCGAAAGCCATGTTGTCGGTACGACAGTCCTTTCCTCTCGTCTAAGACTTTAGCTAGGCGTTGCTCTCCATCATTTTTCGCGCTGTGTCGAACATATGTGCACAAATACTGTGGAGAGTTGGGTCCGCTTAGCCCTTATTATTATTAGTTCGATGATACATATGTATATGGAGAGATTTCATTTGGTGCCTGCCTTCAATATCTTTGTTCATATATGAGTCAACTTACTTTGTGGTTTCCGCAATCCTCAGTTGTTCAAAGCTACAAATTAAACATGACATAAGAAATATATATGTACCTTTGAACTGTCACGTACAACTTAAACCTAAAAACAGTATGACAATCAGAACGCTCCTAGAGAAGCTTGAAAAACCAAACTACAGCCGAAAGCAAAAAAAAAAAAAAAAATTTTTTTTTAAAACCAGAAACCACACAACACAGCCACATTTTTAACTCTTAAAACGGCCGCATGCCACAAACATTTTACACACCGAAAAAGTGGGAAGTGAGAAGTGGTTAAGCTCGAGTTAATAGCAACAAATTACCCGCTATTACCAACCAACCAAATTTTAATTATGTAATTAAGTGACATTAAATTAAGTTAACTTGCAAACGAGAAGATAATAAATATTTCAGTAGCCAAACACCTGTCCAATATTCAGACATAAATACATACAAACATACATACGTAGCGCTGATGACGAGTGTGTGATGAGTGCACGTTCAATCAGGCGTATGCGTAACATAAAATTTGTTGTTTTTTGCTGTGTTCGATGACACTCCATATTTTTCAAAGTTAAACGTTTGTATGTATGTAATCATAGAAAGCACAAACACACCTACATACAGCCACTGCTACATGCGAACAATTTCAATTTCAGTGTCAACGCTTTTTTTATTTTATTTTTTTTTTTTGTAACAAATATAGTATATTAACATTTGTATTCACACACGCACACCGCCACATAAGGAAGATAGCAAATATTCTAAAATTCTAAACGTATGCTATTATATGGAGAACAGAATCGAAAAAAGGCGAAATTAACATTAAAGTCACATACTGACCTTCACCTACAACCAAGCAGCCGTCAACCAACCAACCGACCACTCAAGCAGCGAACCAAACAAACGATCAAATCAACAAGAAACCAGAAACAAACATACAAACTAGTGATACAACCAACTGACCAACTAACTTCAGTACGATACTACAATTAACAACAACAATGGAGTGTGTGGCAGGTGGCAAAAAGCGAAAAGCGTAAGTGAGTTCTCGTTATGTCAGCAATATACTAAAGTGAATTTGTAAATAAATATATAGATATGTATGTATGTACGTCTAATGTAGTTAATAACTAGGTATGTTGTTGTAACTATAATTTGTTTTGTTCTTTCTTTTTCGTGCTTTTGCTGTATAGAGGATTCCCATTTATCGTAAATGTTCGCTTCATTGTTGTTGACTGTCTTCGTTGTTGGCGTGTTCGAACGCTCTTGGCAAATTTTCCGTGAAATACTTGTATCTCCATATTTCTTGATCTCTAATATACGTTTGCTTAAATATTCATATAAAATAGCTTTTAACTCACTTCATAGTAATAGCCTATCCGGCAGCGTTCAGGCTGGGCATGCAACAATCCAATGGCAGTGTCTACCTTTTTGGATAAACAACTTTAAGGAAAATCAACTTCAATAATAGTAGGGAAATACAAATTGGGTGTTAATCAAGGGCGATACTACACCCTTTAGCATTTATTTTAACATGGTTTAACTTTGTTTACTTATCTTATTCTTTTAAAAAAAATAAAAGAGCGCAATCCTTTTGATTTTTGAAAAATCGCAATTCAAAATTAACAGTAGCACTTTTGTGAGAATATTATCAAAAGTGGGCGTAGTAATGAACCGATTTTGTTCACAGTATGTTTACCAAAAAAGTTTCTTCTTATTCCTGAAATTTGTATACCAAATTTGATTACGATACGCTTACTCTTTTCAAGTTACGGGTATCGAAACTTTTCTTGCTTGGTCCAAAAACGGAAGGGTGGCGTTGAAGTAATTTAGTATTGATATAAACATTTTTTTTAATTTCATTATAAAGTCCAAATTTTTAAATGTTTCTGATACATGATTTAAAAAATTTTTACCATTCCCTCGTTTTTAAAAAAACTCATAAAGCAGTATTTCAGTTATCTGAAATTAAAAAAAAAATTATTTTATATTAAAAAATAAGTAACATATTTTTTTCTTGTATTAACCTATGTTTATTACTTTGAAGTTTCAAGTTACTCACAAAACCATTTTTTTTTGCTTAGGTAAGATTTCCATTCAAATTAAAAAGTTTAAATTTTTAATTCATCTATATATATAAAAATTGATCGTTGCTTCTTCGTCACGCTAAAAGTTGAAAACGATTGAACCAAATTGAATACTTTCTTTATGTAGTTTGTTTGTAATTAATATGAGTATGTTTAGAAAAAAAAAAACGAGAAAGGGGGCATGTCACCTCTTATATAAACTTGATTTTATCGCAAAAAGGGTTCATGGTAGAGATTTGAAAATTGGTATGGTGATATTGGATATCAAAACCATACTCAGGGGAAAAATTTGAAGTTATCGGAAAAGTGGGCGTGGCACCTCCCATTCAAACTGAATTTTTCAAGCTGAATATCTCTAAAAGGGTTCAAGGTAGGCACATGAAATTTGGTATGGAGATATATGATATCATACAAGAAAACGAACGGGAGCTATTGGAAAAGGGAGCACGGCATTCCCTATACAAACTGAATTATTTGTTCCAAGTTCCTAAATTTATTTGTAGCAGAATATCAAAGCTTTTCTGGCAGAACATTTTTGGTAGAATAACAAAACATGGTTTGACGATATGCAAAATTATAACAAAGATGGGAGTTATTTAATTTTCATTTTTCATACAACTAACTTTTTTTTTGATTATTTTTCAATATGGAAAATTTATAAAGGACACAGAAACGGCGGTTTAATATATACTATTTACATAATTGAAATTGTAAAAAATCGCTAACTTTCGATTAAAAGAATACGTTTGTAATCGTGAATTTTTCAAATGAACTCAATAAAAAAATGGTGATTTGAAGTTTTTTTTTTGCTTGCTAACCATTTTCTACAATGTTTGAAGCTACTCCAAAAATATTTTTTTTACTTAAGTTGAAACAAAAAAAGAATTAACTTAACTAAGAGATTCATTTAAATTGAAATGGTGATTAATTTTTAGTATAAAAAATGTTGCTTTAAAAAAAATTTTTTTTATTAACTCCTTCCCACTAACTTTTAAGTTACTCAAAAAAAAATATTTCACCTAAGTTAAGAGATAAATATTAAAAGTTAGCAATTTTTAATATTGATTTATATTTGCATAAAAAAAAGTTTGCCTTTCAAAATGTTTTTTTTTGTTGTTGTTGCTTTTGTTAAACAGTTTTCCTACGCACTACAAATTAGTCAATTTTTTTTCTTTTTTGAGCTAATTATAAATAATTTCATTGAAATTAAAAATCTTAAAATGTTGATTATTTAAAATTAATTTAATAAAAATTAAAAAATTTTTTTTTTTTCACTTTAGTTTAAGAGTTTTAATTAAATAAATGGAAACCAACAGCTATAAGAAATAGTGCAGATATCATTAAAATTTGGTCAATTTATTTGCCAAATATTATTAAAGGCTTAAAATCATAAAAAATAAAAAGTAGCATAATAAGTTTTATATAAGTTTTTGTTTAAAAAATTGTAGTTTTGGCCATTTGTTTTATTCATAATCAACAAAATTTGGAAAAAAGTTAGTGTAATATATATTTAAATTTAAATATCGACGTTTTAATTTTGATTTATCACAAAATTCATTTTTAAATTTTAATACCAAAATTTTGATTAAACCCAAAATTGCCTAATTAAAAAAAATAACACATCTATTTAAAATTGTTAGTCAAAATTGAAAGTGACTCATGATCAAAGCAAAGCATTAACTCATGACCCTAGAATGTCTACTAAATTTTAGTGTGCCACTGTAACTTATTTTGCTTTTAAAACACCCACTTAGGCTTAATTAATAAAGCTATCGCTCAAATAATACTAGTAGTAGTAGTAGTTGTTGTTGTTGTTGTTGTTACTGCCTACGTTTCAATTGCGATTAATGCGTGCCTGCACATTGAGAATGAAATTGAAATCGAAAGTTAATAACCACCTGTCGTCAGCACTTTTACCAGTTGTCAATGACGTTTTTTGCCAATTTAGCGGAAATTAGGCATTCAATTAAAAGTCCGAAAGCATGCCGCACCAAGGTCAATACTAGGAAATTGAAATAAATATTGTAAATTTAACATACATATGTTTTTGATTTGGCTTATTTTAGGCTACTTAACAACTCCGCCCTACGCCTCACACGCCGCTGTTGACCAAAACGAATTAAGTTGTAATACGCTGAATTGATTTGAAATGTAAATCAGTATTTGTTGATGATGCGTGCGATAAGCGTAAAAACAAGGTATTTAGCTAATTGTAAACAAATATCAACATATGAGTAGTATATACACACATATTTATATACAAATTTACAAATACTTATTTACGCGCTTACTCATTCATGTTCAGCTTTTGGATATGTCATTTACATATTTTGATTGTTTCAATTGAAGTCCGTTTGTTTTTGGCTTTTTTTGTTTTGACTACCAAATTTCGATTCGATTTTGTATTCGATTTCTATTCTTTTGATTTTCCATAAATTCAATTTGTTTCTTTTTTTTTTGTTTTTTTTTTTTTGCTATATTCTCTGGCTTTTGAATTTTGTTCTTGTCATTTTAATTACTCGTTCATGTCTGGCATGTAAATATCGTTTTTGTGTTTTTGTCTTTCAAGAACTTCATCGACAACCCTTCATTTGTAGCTTTTTTGAAGCGGAGGCACGTTCCAGCTGATTGGGGATTTCATGCTATTTTACCTTTAATATCAAACATTTTATTATTCATTTATTTATTTTTGGCTTAACCATTTGTTTTGTTTATGCTTCGCTGAAAATTTATATGTTTGTGTGTATATATTTAAACAAAATTTGCGGAAAGAACCTTTGAGCTTCTAGGAAGTGTTATTGTCGAATAACATCTTGTCTTCATTTAAATAAATATTCGTAAAAGCATAGTAGAAATTCTATTTTTATACATAAAACTAGTAGACCTCCACTCCTCTCTCTCACTTTTCGTTTCATTCTTCCTCTTTATACTCCTTTTCTTTTTCCATATACAATTAATAGTATTCCCATTCCTATTAATATTCATATATCATATCATCATTCGCCCGAACTGGAACCAGTGACTCATTTATGTTAGTTGGCCGATTAACTAGTTCACTGATAGAGAGAAGATGGGGGGGGGGAGGAAATTTTAAAGGCCAGCTTTATGCAGAGAGCTTGATGTAATTTGTTCGAGAATCGTCACCAAGCTCTTCTAACGGGAGCCCAAGGAAACAAGCAGTTTCAACAGGGTTGGACCAGAGTGATATTGGTGGTGGAAGAGTAGGTTCAATTGAACAGGTAAAGAGATGTTTAGTGTCATGAGGGGGCATACTACATGCAGGGCAAGGATTTGGTATGGTGGGGTTGAGTCTGGATAAGTAAGAGTTTAACCTATTACGATACTCATAACGAAGTTGTGCTAACTTGACTCTAGTCTCCCTCCGAAGTACGCACTCCTGTTCAACTATTTTAGGAAGTTGGATGTCAATTACGCGATTCACAGGCCAAGCTCTAAGGGATTTGTCTACCGATTCGGTGTGGAGGCCATTTCGAGCCCACCTGTGGTTACGCCAATCAAACGGCTGTGTAATGTGGTGACAGATCTCATCATAGAGCTTGTGGAGAAGATGCTTCTTTATGTCTCTAGGTGAGGGATCTTCATCCACTAGATGTCGGATTGGTTGATTATAATTTTGGCAGTTCAGCAAAAACTGCCTGCTCAAGAGGTCCGCCTGCTCTCTAACATTGAGCATTTTAGTCTCTTGATAGAGTTGATCATGCAGTGAATGTAATGCAATCCAATGTTACTACCGCAAGAGAACTCAATATTTATCAGGACAGACAAGCGAATACTAAGGCACTGTTTCAGGAAAAGTACCATCTGCCTGCCAGGGCAAAAAAATATCTCGAAAAACTGTAGGCCAGGTCTCTAGGCGTGATTGGGTACTTGTGAAGCGCTACGGATGCGCTACGAGTTTTAAGAAAAATTCTTTTGTGATTACCATGGTCGTTTTGAGCAATCACTGCGCAATCTGAATTAAGTACTCTTCAACATACTGGAAAATAATTCGTGCTGCAGCTGATTTTGGCATACTGGTTGGAGGTATTTTTTTCGAACTACATTGTGAAATTGGAGCACATCTTAAAGTAATTACAGACATCACCGTTATTGCATGCCCCATCACAACGGATCTTTATAGTGTCCACGTAAGCATCTTTTATAAGGAGAGGCCTTACATACCTCAACTAACCTAATCTAACCTAACCTAATCTAACCTCACCTAACCATTTCCTATTCCTATTAATAAGTCCAGTCTCGTACCACTATCCCTTTATATTCTTTTGCCACTTCCTATAACTCGTCCTCTCCCTACTCCATTTATACACATTCGTACAAAATATTAGCTAGCTTTTACAGTTAGTTGCGGAGGCGCAGCGAACTCAACTTTCTCTGTAAGAGACTTAAGTAAATAGATCAGATGTTATGACTAATCTGCCCACTTTTTTTTAAATTATGGACAAAGACGTTATCTAAGCTTTATGGAGATCTAGTAGTTTTTTTAAGTTAATGTTTGTATATTATTTAATTATTAGTTCAGTGAATAGAACGGAGGGTGCGGAGCACATGCAACCTTTGGTAATTTTGAATTATTATTTAGATTATTTGTTCTATTTGCAACGGGGGAGCGGGACTCCTTTACACCTTGTATGTATTAATTGGAGGTGAGCACTTGTGGCTCCGGGGTATACGCGCGGGATTGGTCTCTTCATTTGCGCTGTGAAAACCCCCCATTCGGTATTACAAAACGTAAACTATATCTTTGGAATATTTCATAAGCTGCTTGCGAATTACAATAACATGCAATGCAAATGAAATAAACGAAAGAAAGAATTACAGCTTAAGTCACTTAAACAGACGTCTTCATCAAAGAATTTTTTATGATTCTTTCAAGTGAATTCTCATCTCACCCTATCTTTTTTTCACCTGAGATCTTTCTCTTTCTCGCCACTATCCTCTTCTGAAAAACTCCGTATCTCCTTTTGAGCCTCACTGTCATCGCACTCTCGCTCTCCTTCTTACTCTGCCTCCCCCTCTCTTTCTTACTCACCATCCTCATATCAATTCCCATTTCCATTGACCTCGTACTTTTTCACCCCTTCTCTCTTCCATTCTCCTTTGCTCTCTCCTTCTCATTTTGTTTCTCATTCTCCCTTTCCCTCTGTCTGTCCCTCTACCCTTACAACTCCTTCTTACCTCTCGCTCTGCCTCTCCATCCCCATAACATTTCAGGCAATTTTGTTCGTTTACATTTCAGTAATCCACAAGTTCAAATCTTTTCAATACTTTGATTTAATAATTTAAATACTCCCGCTTAAAGTCTCTAAGTTTCCATGCCAATATTTACTCTATTGCATAAATTGCATTTTCAATACATATTTATTTACGCATGTTTGCATTTATTTACATACAAGGTGTTCAACATATCGGTTGTGGCACGTGCAGTGTGTGCTGTTGCACCGTCTTGTTGGAACCACATGTTTTCCAATCCCAATTCATCAAGTTGCGGCAAAAAGAACTCGTTGATCATTGCTCTGTAGCGCTCACCATTCACAGTAACCGTTTGGCCCCGACCGATTATTGGTCAAATAAATAGTCAGCAATATTCCGCGTTCTGGAGCAGTGTAGCGTAACATTGTTTATTAACGTGTATTTCGCATGTGTTTACTACACAAATGTCAAAACAGAACTGACTTTAGGGGCCAATCGCAAAATTTATAGCATTTTCTGATAGGAGGATTACTTTTGCGCCACCTTGTATTTACGATTTGAATGATGCTTAATGCAATGTGACTATGATGGTCATTGTAATTATACTCGCAGTTTGTTGCGTATTATGGTATAAAGGTACATAGATACCAAACAAGTCAAAACACCTAATAGTTTACGAGTACTATTTTACAAGTCCCTCAAACTAATCCGAAAAAGATCAAATCGGAACAAACAATTAATGGAGAATACTGACCAGTGTTGGCACAATCACAGTAGAACTTTATGTCCTCTCCCTTGCGAATCTACCATTTATTTTCACTCAACAATTACCACTCAAATTTAACATTAATTTTTTGATTTATTTTTAACTAGCCTCAAGTACATTGCTGCCCGATATCTGGCAGTATATATGTATCTAGTAAAGATATAAGATTTGTTAAAAATATCAGTCGCTTATATTGAAAAATACTGTGTGGCTGACTAGTAAACTTGGCGTTGGTACTAGTTTTGAAGTAGTGTGCAACTAACTAGTTGGATTGAGCAAGGTCTATGGCCTTATGTGTTGTTGTTTGTGTGTTTAGCCAATGACATATGCAAATCTGGCATTAAGAACATTTTGCGTTCTTACAGCGTCACTGCCAAGCTTACCCCTATTACATATATATGTGTGGGGCATTCTCCGAAGAAATTACTTCAAGAAATTAGATTTTTAAACGAGTCAGTCAGTTTTTTATTCGTCATTTCTATGCTAGATAAAAATTATACTGCTTGCATAAAAAAATGTTTGAAAAAATTATAAGCGATTACAATTGATTTTTACAAAAATTTTATTTGTTATTTTATTCATAGTGCCTTCAACAAAAAAACCGGGTAATATTTAAAATTGGTATGATTTTCGAACGAAGTATTAAAATAAAAAAGTCTTGAAAATTTTCCAATGGAGAGCTTTCAGAGCTTTAAATGAAAGCTCCAAAAGAGTCAGCTTTTAAGTAAAAATATGACATTTTTATTAAATTTTAAAATTTGAAGTTTAATTTTTCGCAAACATTTTAAAAAGCAAATGTAAAAGTAGGTAGCAAATAAGATTATTGAGTGAAACTACTGTATACTTTAATTTAAACCAAAGTTTTGAAAGCTTAAAATATTTATGGTAAAAAGTCGTAAGAAAAAATCAATTTTTGATAGAAACATCGAAGTTCAAATTTACCATTACACATTCGAATTCTATATTTATTCCCCAAGATCTCGTATTTCACACATATTTACCTAGTAGGTACTTATAAACTATATTATAAATACTTTAAAATATATATATGTACATATATGTTTATTATACATAACCTGCAGAGAAATAGGAATTAGCGACTATAATTTCTTGTTCAGAATAAGAAATACAGATCCCTATAGTAACTAGTAGGAGCATAACTAGGCCTTTACTAGTTCAAAACCCGACAATTAAGCTATCAATAACCGTTCGCTTCTGAGCGTAACCAGTAATCTTGACCTGTAGTGGAATTCCCTAACTTATAACGATGCGATTTTAACTAACAATGATGTCGCCTGCACTATCGACTGAGCTATTCACTAACTTAGCTCTAATGATTCGTGTTTAGGATTTCTCATCCCGCGACAAAACGTACGCTAACTACTCAAGTGCCATTTATTTTATAATAATTATATTTATTTAATTATAAAGTTATTATAATTTTCGTGTTCAAAAAGTATCGCGAATTTTGTGTTTTTTCAAAAATTATTTATTTATTCATGCATATCTATTTTGTCCCCTTCAAAGTAATCCCCATGAGACATTATACACTTGTGCCAACGGTTTTTCCAATCTTCGAAGCACTTCAAAAAATCATTTTTTTGTATCTTGTTCAGCTCCTCCTTCGATGCCGTCTTTATCTCGTCAAGAGAAGCGTAACGTCGTCCTTTCATGGGCCTCTTCAGTTTAGGGAACAAGAAAAAGTCACAGGGGGCCAGATCTGGGGAATACGGTGGCTGCGGCATCATTAGTGTGTTGTTTTTGGCCAAAAAGTCGCGCACAAGCAACGATGCGTGAGCAGGGGCGTTATCGTGGTGCAAAAGCCAATTTTTGTTCTTCCACAAATCCGGGCGTTTCTGGCAGATTGCTTCGCGCAAATTGCGCATAACTTGCAGGTAATATTCCTTATTGACCGTTCTTCCCTGTGGCAAGAACTCATGATGCACCACGCCCCTGCAATCGAAGAAAACTGTCAGCAAAACTTTCACATTCGACCGAACTTGGCGCGCTTTTTTCGGTCTTGGTTCGTGCGGCAGCTTCCATTGAGATGATTGAGCTTTGGTTTCCACGTCATAACCATAAACCCACGATTCGTCACCAGTTATGACCCTCTGGAGCAAATTTGGGTCGTCGCGGACAGAGTTTAACATCTCATTAGCAATGTTCATGCGATGCTGTTTTTGGTCACAATTGAGCAATTTTGGTACGAATTTCGCGTAAAAATCGAAGACGATCCAAAACACGTGAAAGCAAAGCAGCTGTCAACAATTAACTGAACATTCAAAATGGCCGAGCTTGTCGGCATAAGTGAGAGACATGAGTACCAACATAACGCCACAAAAAATTCGAAATTCGAATATACGTAAGCAGCGAAAATTCAAAATTCGCGATACTTTTTGAACACACCTCGTAAAAAAGTCTTAAAAGTTTTCTAATGGGGAGCTTTCAGAGCTTTCAATAAAAGCTCAGAAAGAGTCTGCTTTTAACTAAAAATATTACATTTTTATTAAATTTTAAAATTTGAAGTTTAATTTTTCGCAAAACATTTTAAAAACAAAATGTAAAAGTAGGTAGCAAATAAGATCATTGAGTGAAACTACTGTATACTGTAATTTAAACCAAAGTTTTAAAAGCTTAAAATATTTATGGTAAAAAGTCGTAAGAAAAAATCAACATTTAAACATTTTTGAACTCGTTCTCGTGATCTTGTTCGTGTGTTAGAACTGTCTGCACTACTATTTGCTTTAACCTCATAATAACACAAAATCCAATACTATCAACCCTTAAATTAAAAACTTGGAAAAATTACTCAAAATTGTTGCTCACTTTTGCCTACGGGGTAGTGCTGATAGAAACATCGAATTTTAAGCTTACCATTATATATTCGAATTCTATATTTATTCCCCAAGATCTCGTATTTCACACATATTGACCTAGTAGGTACTTATGTTTATTATGCATAACCTGCAGAGAAATAGGAATTAGCGACTATAATTTCTTGTTCAGAATAAGAAATACAGATCCCTATAGTAACTAGTAGGAGCATAACTAGGCCTTTACTAGTTCAAAACCCGACAATTAAGCTATCAATAACCGTTCGATTTTGAGCGTAACCAGTAATCTTGACCTGTAGTAGAATTCACTAACTTATAACGATGCGATTTTAACTAACAATGATGTCGCCTGCATTATCGACTGAGCTATTCACTAACTTAGCTCTAATGATTCGGGTTTAGGATTTCTCATCCCGCGACAAAACGTACGCTAACTACTCAAATGCCATTTATTTTATAATAATTATATTTATTTAATAATAAAGTTATTATAATTTTCGCTAACAACCTCTATTTATTTGTTGTTTATTTAGCAAACAATAAACGATTATCGATAAGAAATCATTCACTAACGAAATCCTTATAGTTATCGTTAAGAAAAAATGTCGACTGCGAATATCGTTATAGAAGCTAGTAAATTCCACTACTGGAAGATTATCTAAGCGAAAATCGTAACCTTCGGCAAAGCCGTTCACGTAATCGTTATTCTGGCGAACATGGAAATAGTGTCAAAAACTAAAATTCCGCAATAGAGAATAAAAGAAAAACTAGTATGCGTACAAAATTTGTGCTATATTCTGTGGTTACATAAAGTTAAGCCGGTAAAATACCAAAAGGCTGTAATAGTTGCCAAATTATTTATTTGTCGGTAAAAACAAGTCTTGTTACCACACTAGAAACTGGGGGCAAATCGAATTTTTGTTTCTTTATCGAGAGCCTCTGCGACTGTACTGCAATTAAACAGTTTGGACCGATACCAAAAAAAAATATAAAAAAGTTATCAGTACTTCGGTACTACACAACCGTACCCGTAACCATACAGGTAATGATATCGTAAGTGCAACCGTGGTTGTTAGAGTTAAGGTACTTGATGATGGTACTAATGATGAACTTATTCAAATTCGTTACATTTGGCTACGGTTATGGTTACGACGCCTGTTTTGGTTGGAAGTAAAGTTAATGTTGCAGTCACGCTTTTCGTTATGGCTACGGTTTGGTTATAGTTATGGTTGGTGTTAGAGTTATGGTAACTGTTTCAATTTTAGTTAGTGGTGTGTTTACATTTACCGTTGCGGTTAAGATTAAAGCAACGGAGACCGTTACACTTTTTGGTTTGGTTGAGGTTACAGTTAAGGTCTCACTTACTGCACCTTAAATTTTATTTATTTTTATCACATTTATGACAGGTTTTTTTGGCAATGTTTTTTTTTTTTAATTTTTATCTTTAATGGTATAACTTAAAAACAATTTTCAGCAAAATTGTATCATTGAAAAATTTAGATTTTTATTGGGCTCTTGAATAAAAAAAAAACGAATGGTTATTTAGTATATTTAATTCAAACAGAACCTATAATAATAACCAACTCTTTTGTTAGTAGCTCAGAGCAATTGGAAAGCGGAGTAAGATCGTACTTAAAACAATAAATATAATTTTAGTCTGGTTCAAACCCAGCGATAGAAGGTAGTGCAGTTTGGACCAGATAGCAGTTCCAAATGCGCTAAAAGCTTACAAATTCAGAATGCGAGACTTTTCTCACAGGGTAAGTGCGTGTGAGTAAATACTTGGCAGCATTGAACTTTGTAATGTTTTATGATTTTATGCGCATTTATTAATTTTATCGTCTTTTAAGAACGCGCTTTTATTAAATTTGAATAAATTTCCTTATAGGATTTATATGCCGATATGCACATTAGAGTGGCTTTCATAGAGGAATTATATTATAGGTATGTTGCTTGATATTTGGTTGAGCTGGACCGATTTAAAAATTAATTTTTTCTATGTTTACGTAGCTTAAGAAAATTATCAAGAAAATTATTCCATATGTTAAAATCTTGTATTTAGAAAATCTTATATTTAGAAAATACTACCGCCACACGGAGTTTTAATTAATGCTTTCAATGACAAAAATCAATAGTTCGACAACGAGCAGAAACAATTACACTACATATGTTCACAAAATAGAAACAATTTTTTTAAACAAACAAACCAAAACATTGAACATTCCATTGCAACATACATTCATCCACCTGCGATTCCAAACTACAAAATATTTGCTTATCCATTCACACAAGCACCATGTTCGACGCTTTCATGTTTCTTAGGTTTAGCTCACTTCAGGTGGCTTCCAATTTTCTGCCTCATCGCAATTTTCATGGTCAAATAAATTATAACATTCATATGAATTAGTAAACGAATAAACTGAAAGAATGCAAATAGAAATACCAGCGGAGTGCCAATTGCCTCTATGGTAAATCTTCTCAGTCATTCGTTTTTGTTGGAAAATATTTAATTTATTTATACCTAGTAGTGCTACGCACACAAGGTATATTAACTTCATTCGACTAACGGTAGCATGTAACAGCATAAACAGAGATAGATATTGACTTATATACATCAAAATGTTCAGGAGGAAAAGAGAAATTGATTAACAAATGTCCATCCGTCGGTCTGTGAACACGATAACTTGAGTAGAAAATAAATTATGAGATATATTTATGAAATTTTGTATGCAGGTTGCTTGGCACTCATCTCCGAGCGCTATTTAAAATGGGCAGAATCGGATGATAGTCACGCCCACTTTTAATATATAGAATATTTTCAAAAATACTAACGAAGTGATTATTCAGTACATAATACACTTATAAGGATAAAATTTGGTACGTACATGAACTTTAAGGTAGAAAATAAATTTTTGAAGAAATTTTTGAAAATGGGCATGGCACCGCCCACTTTTGATTAGGTCAAATTTAGAAAAAATATTGATCATAGATCAAAAACCGTTCAAGATATCGAAACGAAGTTCACCACACATATTTATATTAATACAAGAAAAAAGTGGCGAAATCGATTATGGTCCACGCCCACTTTTATACGACATATTTTGAAAAGGATCATAGATATATTTAATAGGCGATAACTTTGCGCACAATAGCTTTATATCATTTCTATTTCACTTCCAGAGTGTCCGTGAACGAAGAAAGTCCGACAATATAAATTTTTGACAAAGGTCGTGGCCCCGCCCCTATTATAGTGGGTTATTCCACAAAACTTTTTATGCAGGCAAAAATTGATTTATCGAAAGAATATTTTGGGAAAAATGTTGAATATATAAAGGTGAATGTTTGTTGTAAAAATGGGTGAAATGGGTAACCGGCCACGCCCAGTTGTTTAACATAGTTCTGGAAAATTTAATTGTAAAATGTAAAACGCGATATTTTTATAACTATGCAAGCTATCTATATCAATAAGATCTTGCCCACATAATAAGCTTTTTAAGCAGACCTCGACCGCAACAAAATTTTGTGGATTTTGGGGAAGTAGGCGTGTCGCCGCCCACTTTGTTGGTAGGGAAGCTACTTATACAAAAATAAACTTATGGCGGCCGCCGTGGTGTGGCGGTAGTGTTGCCGGCCTACCTCCTAGGCCAGGTAACACCGAAAGTGGTTTGAAAAAGTGTTTCAACAGGGGCCACCCCTCAGCAGTGGTTTGGCAAACTCTGCGAGTGTCTTTATGCTTTGGAAGGCTTCTCAGCAAAAATTCATCTCCTTTGTACAAGGTGGCGCAAAAGTAAGCTTCCGATGTTCAGCATATCGGTTGTGGCACGTGCAGTGTGTGCTGTTGCACCGTCTTGTTGGAACCACATGTTTTCCAATCCCAATTAATCAAGTTGCGGCAAAAAGAACTCGTTGATCATTGCTATGTAGCGCTCACCATTCCCAGTAACCGTTTGGCCCCGACCGATTATTGGTCAAATAAATAGTCAGCAATATTCCGCGTTCTGGAGCAGTGTAGCGTAACATTGTTTATTAACGTGTATTTCGCATGTGTTTACTACACAAATGTCAAAACAGAACTGACTTTAGGGGCCAATCGCAAAATTTATAGCATTTTCTGATAGGAGGATTACTTTTGCGCCACCTTGTACATGCCGTTCGAAGTCGGCAAAAATCTGTAAATCCCGCCAATTTGTAGGAAAAAATTCAAATCGGCACACCAGGGGAAGCTCGGCGCAAAAATCTCTTAGGAGGTTTGTGGTGATATACCTGTTGTATATCGCGCCATACATTTATATTTTTTTTAATTAATTTAACCTTCAAAACTTATAACAGAAGTGTTTTTATTGAAAACAATCAACTGGCTTTATCATACGTACTAAAAAGTATTAAAAAAGATCTACATAAATTGGGATGCCATAGTAGATCACTACTAGGTATATAATGTTCGGTGCCACCCGAACTTAGACTTCCTTGCTTGTTTTTTTTAGCTTCTAAGCTGATACTTTTAGGTAAATACCCTGAAAGTAATTTGCATCGCACAAATTACTCATATGATACGATTTTTGGAAATCATCGTTAGTGCTATTGGGGTATTATTGAACTTTTACACACTTTTGGCACCTAGTACTTTATGTTACTAAAGCACCAGCGCAATTTATTTATTTATCTACTAGTTTTCTACATCTTATACTAAGCATAGCTTTTTATAGACATTAATATATAATCTAACTAAACTATAAATCTACTTATATCCACATATCGCCAAAACGTAGTGCTAGCGTTAGGCTGGCCTCCGATTTATACCAACGCAGGGAGTCTCCTACTTCAATACTTGCAGGTTCTTTGCGTACAGTCTAAGTTCTAGTATATTTTTCCAACATTGTAATCAATGTGCTCACTAAAGTCTAGTTTATCAAGGATTTTTATACCTAAGTAATTGAAATTGTTAACTTTATAAATTTTTTCATTGTTTATATTTGGAGGTCTATCGGCAATTTCGGCGAAAAATGTAATAGGTTATTAGAGAATTCAACCGCTTGGATCGGAGTTTGGCAGTGAGTTACGACAAAGTCTATAGAGATCGCAAAACTCTATACAATTATTTCATGCCGTCAGTACCGTCGGAATTGCCAATAGACTCTTTAGATTTTGAATTGATAGGTCAATTGACTTTATTTCGCATCGCAAATAAAAATAGTGTCAATTGAAGTTATTTCTCTTGTCATTACAGTCATTTGACTTTCTTTCTCTTTTAAATATTTCATATCATATATATTATTTCTGTAAGGTCTTTTTGTGTTATTTCCTAATTTTCTGCTCTCATTTGGAACCAATATTAATAAATAAGGTATCGTTTTAAAGGTGGGGGTTAGCTCTACATGCGAAACCATGTTTTAATTAGCGGGGTGCTTTTGTTTAAGAGTATTTTATAAAAATAAATTCTTTAAAATAAACGATTGTGAATGCACCAAAAAATCAATTTGTACTGCAACGCTATTGTGACTGTGACATTCATATGCCTCGCGACATCTACAGTTGAATAGTAAGACTGAACAGTGCTAGAATAAGTGAATAAGACTGCGTTCACACTGGGTCATAAACTCGAGTTAAAGGGACATTTTTTTGAGTTAATTCATATTGATGTTGGCAATCAACTCAAGTTTATGGCTCAATGTGAATGTAATATAAGTGGTGGAATTTCAAATAGCTGTTTGCGCATATTTGTATACTTTTTTGGGTAATTCTATACGACAGCACGTAACTGCTAATATAGGTCCAAAAATATCGGGAAAGGTATCAAACGACGGGTTTTAACCTTCGTATCAATAATCCGAAAGCGGAAATTCGATATTTTATGTCTGTTCAGAGATATTTGCAATTAAAGTTGAAAATTTTCTGTCATTTTCATGTGGTTGTTGTAATCACAGATTAGGGTGTACCGAAAAGTGCAGAAATGTGTTCTGTGCAGAAATATTGTGGACCGCGTAGCCGGTGTTGGACCGCCAAGGTTATTTTTTTGAAGCCTACGCAGAAAGGTGTTGTGCACATAAATACCTTGGATCAAGTCCCCTATTTGGGATCGGACCTAGGCAATTTTTGGGTTTTTTACTAATAACTTTTCATTGAAACAAATTATTTAATTTCCGCTTTCGGATTATTGATACCTTTCCCGAGATTTTTGGACCTATATTAGCAGTTACGTGCTGTCGTATAGAATTACCATTTTTTGTGGTCTCACAAAAAGTGTAGCTGAAAATCTTTTTTTATAATTTGAGAAAAAGGTTTGAAAAATCCTGGACCTGGACTAACAAAAGGTTTCAAACCATTTTGGTTTTTTTTTTTTGCGCAAGGAGCGCACGGGTCCAGCTAGTACATTATGATGTCAAATGATATGACTTTCGAAATTATTTAAGAAAAGTGATGCAGACGAAAATTTGGAATGAAAAATTGCGTGATTTTTAATGAAAAATTTCCATTTTAGAATATGATATTAATTTAAAATATTCAATGGTGTGATTACAAAATAAAAAATCAAGCCACGCCCTTGCATATTCATAACATATTACAAAATGAGTAATTCTAATTAAAAATCGCGAGCTTTTTTTCGACGCGCTATAGGCAGTGTTTGAAAAAGGAAATAGCGTCAATGATTATATTTCCAAATTTTCGTTTGAAAACAAAAAAGTTTAATTATTTTATTTCAGATCTCAATTGAAAATAATGGCAATTGACGTTATATCCGTTGATCTTGTTACCTGTTACCGATTTTGCTACACTTTGCTCTGAAACTTCCATCCTGATGTTACCGTAAATTTTGTTCAAACATAGGCAATCATCGACTCTATTTAGATCCTAATATAACTTTATTTATATTTCACTAATATTACCCCCACTAAGCATCAGCAGAGAGTTTAATATCACAGTACTTCACTGAATCAATAATTTCGTTAATATAAATACTAAATAATATACATAGATGTCAGTACACAAAATATTTAGTGAAATAACCTACCTGTCAGATATATTGTCTTTTCAAAGTGATTTAAATAATCTATCCGATTGGAGTGTAAGAAATAAACTATCGCTTAACATAAACAAATGCTCCCAAATGACTTTCGCTAAAACTTTAAATCCAGTTGTCACTGTTTATGACTCTGGTTTAACCATTGTTAATCACATCAACTGCTATACTAGAATAACGCTTTAGTTAGAGTGTATGCCTCGATAATCTGAAACCCAATTTTTTCTTTACACTCCGATAGAATTGAAAGAGCTCAACGCAGATTTATTCGGTTTGCCCTGCAGCCTCTTCACTTTGAAGAGCCGTGTCCATCAAATAAGGCCCGTTGCTTATTAATAAATTTGAAAACGCTTGCTTCAAGTCGTATAATACGTTCTCTTATGTTTGCTTAAGACATTGTTTCCGGAATGATCAATTGCCCTGATCCCAAAAAGTCTTACTCTCTCAACTTCCGTTACATGTAAAAACCCTTAAATCTAACTATTAAATATAGGTCGCTTATTGAACTCAATAGAATCTTTACCAGTACTGGTCTCGGTTTTGCCCATCCTAGATCTCTATTCTTATCTAACCTAGAATCAAATTACTTTTAAGCCATAGTCTTAAGCATTGTATTTAAGAACCTTTGTATATCTAGTATGTAAGGATTGTTAACCATTGGTTGAAATCAATGAATTGAATTGTACTAGATCGGATTTTTTGTGGATTGGTCATAGCATACTTAAGTTCCAATCTCGTGGCATGCACTTGTCCGATCACATCCTGCGTAGAAGTTGAGGCATGCATGCATCTCATCGTCCTTTTCAGGCGCTTTGTTATCTTTGAGCCGAAATATAGCCATACTCACTTAGTCATTGTCGGCCGGTGGGACGTTTTTCCCATCGTCAAGGATTAGGGTATGGGGTTCACGTCTCCCTCGGAAATTAGCAATGAAGAGAAGTGTTCCCTCCCTTGTTCTTCCGTGCTCGCTGGAACCCTATAGTGTCCCCAGCGGTGGTACGTAATAAGTGATATGCTCCCATTGCTCGGTTACATCGCTGTGTCGATGATTCCTATTCGAGAGAAGGGTGAGCGTCGAGTGGAGAAATTATCCTAAGTCTGTGTAGTAGGAAGCTGGTCGGCGTTAAACTTTCCGTCTGTTTGTTGTGCGCCGACATCATGCAGTTTTTTTTAGTAACAACCTTTGAGCTATCGGCTCAAAGGCACGTTTATTTTATTCTAGGTATTTCACCACCGTTTCTAGAATCCTTTCGTCGCATGGGATCGTCGTATTAATTGCACTTATCGTATCAGCTCTTATAATATTCTTTACTTTCTATATTGAACTATGAGTGTTTTTCAAAAGTTAGGAACTATCTTTTTAACCAGACTTTTGTTTACAATCTATATATATAAAAATTTAGCCGTTTTTCGCGTTGTGATGAACTTTACGGAGAATGGCTGAACCGATTTTAACCAAACTTTGACACATTGAAGAGACACATGTGGAGAAGGTTTATAACTAAGGGGTTATCAGAAAAGGGGTCGTGGCACCTCCCATACAAACTAAATTTTTCAAGCAGAATATCTGTGAAAGGGTTCAAGGTAGAGACCTGAAAATTGGTATAGACCTATATGATATCAAAAGCATTCTCACACATAAAAAGGGGGGTTATCAGAAATAGGGGCGTGGCATCTCCCATACAAACTTAAATTTTCAAGCAGAATATCTGTGAAAGGGTCTAAGGTAAGGACCTGGAAATCGCTATAGAGCTATAGGATTTCAAAACCGTTTTACCGCATAAAAGTAGGGGTTATGTGAAAAGGGGGCGTGGCACAAAGAACACCTTTCATTTCTATTTTTCTTTCACCCAGCGAAGCGGGTGAGGGTCCGCTAGTTTGTTTATAGAAGTATCCGCCTTTTCTGACTCCTACAGATAACAAGTGTTTCCCTTCAGATTCAAGGGGCTTTTAAGTGCCGTACATAACTTTATAGCTAAATAACTTGTGTAATCCAAATCTCAACCTCACGCGATAAGAGGCCTATTCAAATTATGCTATTTATCATCCTGAAAATCCCTTGATTGTAAAAAAAAAATTCCGCGATGTATACATATACACAATATCCATCCGTATGTGTCATAAGAATGGCTCAACTTTTAATGTTTGTTGGCTACCTCTTAACAACTGTTGGGATTTCACTTTCAACTAAAAGTGAGAATATAATAAAAATAATTGAAAATCGTAAAACTTTTGCAAATTCGCGGCAATAAATGGGCCGTTTATTGCCTCTATTGTGTTTAAACGGTAAAACCCCGAGCGCTCATAAAACACCCATTTATTCCGGTTAACGTACGTGTCAACACAAGACGTTCGAAGTTACGCATGCAACTTATGAGAGCGGGCTGAGTGCGCTTACATCATTTGGGAGGCAATCAGTTAACAACAACAATGCTGGCAAATGACATGCAGAGCTCGTCGAAGTGAGGAGAGTATGTATGCGCAAAAAAAACAAAAACCATTGGCAAGTGCAGTTCGTTGGCTCCTCTATGTAATTATTTCACAAGATCTTACTAAAAGTTTTACAATCGTTGCTTTGGTCAATTTAACACTTCTAAAGCTGTTTAAAAATAGTTAAGCTTTTGAATAAAATATGATTACGGGAGGAAAGAAAAACTTGTTTTCATAAGAAAATGCGAAATCTTAGCTACCACAAAAAACAAAATTTTCATTAACTCTCTTTAGTTGTTGCTTGCCAAACATCGTGGAGAAGCATTGCATTAAGGAAATGCTCAAAATTTATGTAAATGAAACATCGAAAAAGTTTTTAACTGTCTCTAATGGGTTGTAATCTATGCGCGACAAAGAAAAGTTTAAATGGTTTGCAAAAACTACGAATACTTAACCGGCAGATGTTAAACATTAGATGGTTAAGCAATGGGTACGTGGTACGGTATTTGACAGCTGTGTACTGTGGAGTGGTTCTGTCGCTGGGCAAGCTGTCTCGGTGCCGCGTTCATGCACAATCTCGTCTCTTAGCTTATTGTTTTTGAACTCTAAGTAACGTGAGTTAATTGTTGCAGGATGCGGTAGCCAACCTATTTGACACCTTAAATCGTATAGAAGGGAGCCTTGCGGGGCGCCTTCAGAATATGCGACTAATTGAGAGTTACAGCGGCCGCTCACTAATGGGGAGGAGACGGATGAGGAGAAGAAACCATTGCCACTTCAACCGTGCTTATCCAAAAAACGCGAAAAGAAAGGAGTCATCTTTACTACTGTAAACATATCAAACACTCCAATTAGAAACGCCAAGGCAGGAAAACTCATCCCCACCCATTTTTTCCAACTCAGCGAGGGCTTTCAAAACATCGTAGCCTTTGGGCTTTAATTCGTGGCTCTTTGTCCCTATTTGCGTAAAGTTCTTCGTTAAATATCCTTCGGTACTCGTTTTTTGCGTCACGGGAAGGACCATAAATCTTCCGGAGAACGTTCATCTATCTACAGCGGGTATACTCTAGGCCCCTAAGTCGCTGCGACAATGTTTATAATAGACTCCACCCCTGCACATTTAATTCAGCTCTTGGAATTTTCCTATCCAGCAACAAGTTAAAGAAATCGCACGATAGCGGATCGTGCTTTGTGAAGTCATGCTTGGTTTCGAATCGCTCGGAGAGTTTCTCAATACTGATGGCACAATGGGGTTTGCTCAAAGCCATTTGACAAAGCCATTTAAGCTGCTCGGAGATGTTAGAGATATTAAGGTCAAATACAACAACGAAAGCGCTTTGATAAAGAGATGGTGCATGTCTTATCATGGGCCTTCTACAGTATTCGAAGATTTGGTCGATGGTAGAATTCAATTCACTTTATTAAGTCTATGATTGCATAAATCTTACAGACTAGCAGTTACAAATCGAGAGCTTAAACTTAAGTTAGATCAGAATACATAAATATATATAATTAACAATAATACAACGTAAGTTTATTATTAAAACATGATCTCGGGAGTGCGAAATCCAGATCAAGAATACAAAAAATTTTATTAAATTCAACGAGAGCCCTCGTGATAGGGTCATAATTGTAATAATTAGCTCGGATTACTTTGACATGAAACGGATATTGCGTACGGAGTGTTCTACATGGAACATTGAAGCTTATTTGTGCTAGAAGTTCCGGGCAGTTCACAAAACCACATATTAAATCATATATAAACATCAAATTTTGAATAGATCGTCTAGATGCCAACGACTTCATGCTTATAAGGGCACAACGTGCACTGTAAGGTGGTATTGGATCAGAAAAGTGAAGGGGTTGAAGAGCAAATCGAGTGAAACTCTTCTGTACTCTTTCAATTCTCTGAGAATAAACTGCATAAATCGGGTTCCAGATTATAGAGGCATATTCTAAGTTTGAACGTAATAAACAGGTAAATAAAGTTTTTCTGGTTTAAAAGTAAAACCTGAATCAAACATTACTCCAAGATCAACAAATTCACTAATAGTAGAGAGGTTATCATTAAAAAGAGTATATGTAGACTTATGAGTGTTTAGATATTTCGATAGTGTCATATGAAAACATTTCTTAATGTTAAGGTGTAAGTTGTTTAAAACACTCCAGTTAGCTAAACTATTAAGATCAGCCTGCAGCAGGCCTGCATCTGAGACGCTTGCAACGGTTCGAAAAACTTTTAGATCATCGCCATAGAGCAGATACTGCGTATTCCTAAAACAGATAGGATCGTTGATAAAAAGAAGAAATAGAATTGGTCCAAGGATGCTTCCCTGTGGCACCCCAGATGTGGCTTCGAATGCATAAGATTTTACATATTCAACTTCCGTAAAGGAGATTCTATTGGAAAGATACGAACTAATCCAACGTAAAAATGTCGAATGGAAACCTATGATTTCAAGTTTGCGCAGTAAAATGCTGTTGACCAGTCTTAAAAGTGGAAATGCAAAATTGTGAAAAAGACGCAAGGCTCGTAACTGTGGATCGACCGCTGAAAAAACCATGTTGGCACTCATCGATGGAACCTTTTACTGCAAACAACAACTTCTCTTTAACTACCTTTTCGAAAAGCTTAGAACAAGTAGAAAGCTTTGAGATTGGTCTATAATTAGCTACATTGTTTTTGTTGCCTGATTTAAAGACTGGTGTGATGGAAGCTATTTTCCAGCGATCAATAAATTCGCCACACGACAGTGAAAAATTAAAAATGTGACTTATAGGCAAGCTAAATGACGAACAGCATTTCTTTAGTATAAATGAGCAGAGGCCATCAAGATCACATTTTAAGGACATTTGAAAAGCACCGATGCCATTTATTACGTCAATTTCCGAAATTGACAGTGAACCAAAATCGACCGTTTACGCACTATCGGCATAAAAGTTAGTTGCCGAATCACTAGTAACAACATTAGATTTAAAAAAATCTGCAAAGAGGTTTACGGAGTCAGATAGGCAATTTGAAACTACGCCGCCATACGACATGCATGTTGGGATATTTGAGCAACCTTTCTTGGAGCGAATATATTTCCAGAAAGCTTTAGGGTTTTCTTTCAATTCTTCCTCATATCTAGAAATAAATTGCTTGTATAAAAATTTATCCAATACATTAAATTGTTTACTAAGATATGAATATTTTTCCTTATGGAAGATATTAAGAGAAGCTTTATACAATTTATAATATTTGTTTCTAAGGTTCTTAAGTCTCTTTAAACGTTTATTATACCATGGGAGTTTATGCTTACGTGTGGGAAGTAAAGGAATGTTATTAGAAAAGATTTCGCATATACACTGCAAGAACACATCGTAGCATTCAGATACACTTTTCGAATCGAAAATTGATACCCAGTCCACTTCAAGGATTTTAGCATTTAGGGAGTCAAAGTCCGCATCGCGAAAATTAAAGGTGGTATTTGAGGTTCCATCTGAACTTGATACAAAACTTATGAATTCGAATGAGAGAGAAAGCGGGACATGGTGCATATCTGATTTGCAGATCGGGAAAGTAGATTCAGATACTTTATAGATTAAATTTTCATCAACAAAAACAAGATCTAAGATGTTATGAAGCTGATTGAAAAACGAATTAATTTGAATGAGATTAATACCAAAGAGGATATCAATGAAATTTATTTCGTTTGAACTATTCACATTGGTAGGCGTTAAGATACCATTATTCAAAAAGTTAGACCAAGTGATTTTATTTAGATTGAAATCCCCTAAGACACAAAAATGGCAGTCTTCATTATTTTCGTACAGATTCATAACATTGTCTATATGAGCGGAGTATAATAAATCAGGGCTAGTAGGGGGTATGTAAGAAACACAAACAAACAACTTGCCAGTATTTCCAAAGATACATACACATAGCTGATCAAGCAGAGAATCATCATTTTCCAACTGGATCAATGATGTGCGATACTTTCGATTGACCGCAATTAGAATTAGGTCTGAAGGTACACTGGTGCTGTTTTAAGGAGACTGATTCCCTGATCAGTCTATGTCGTCACGAGGACATGAACAAGCCGGGGTGCATGTCCTTCTCTTTTAATCCCTAAAAGGTTTCAAAAGGTCGTTACCTAACGTACAACCCGTTCTTCGGGGGGGGTTGCAGTAATGTTACACGTAATATACCGAGCCTGCCAGACAGACGCCAGCTTGAAACCGCGCCTCATAGTCATAATCAGGCTGTTTTTAATCCCCTGCAAGCCCTTAAACTGATTATGTCGAAGTGGCCTTACCAAGTTGTTTCCAGATCAAATTTAGCTTACCACCAAACGGGTGTTCGGTGCCTAACTAGAGGATACTTGTACTCCAGCGCACAGAAGTAGTGAAATAGTGCGCTCTGGTCATTCCCAAGTGAATGACGGTCAGAAACTTTCCGCTACTTGCGTGGACTTCTACACACGGCCTCACCCTCCGACCTCGGTCAAAATCGCTTAGACGGTTAAGCGCCATTTAAAGAAGAAGAAAGAAAATGATTCCGTGGTCAACTTGAGGGATCGAATTTCTTATTGATTGATTAGAGCACAATTAAGTTCCAATCTGGAGATGATAATGATTACTAATTAAATGTAAAATAATGGAAAATTTAATTATTGAAAATGCCTTACCAAATATTTCACATTGAAAATGCTAAACAAATGAAAATGCGGTACACACAATTGTTGTTATATGTCATTAGATTCAATGGAAAATAGTTGGTTTTATTGTTGTACTGTTATTAGGCTGCTAACTGACAGACTGACGTACGGGACATGCTCGACATTTCATGGTTTATGGAGCTGCGCCTTAATGTAAACGCTGTAATTTTTGTTGCTGTTGTTGTTGTGGATAATGATTTTCATTTCAATGCAACTTTTGTCTCCAAAGTTTCAGCCACATTTCGGCTTTCAATTCCAATGACAACTTCTGGTGTGTGTGTGTGTGGGTGCCTGTGTTTGGCTCTTCATTTCATCGGTAATTGCAAGTAATTGTTTGCTTTGTATGTAAGCCGTCTGTCTCTCTGTCTGTTTATTTGTTTGCTGCTACTTGTGCTGCTGCTGCTGCTCTTCTTCTTCGTTTTCTTCTTTGAATTTAGTTGCTACTCCAGCTGTGGCTACCTTTTGTTGTCCACTTTTGTTGTTGTTTGTCTGTTTGTACTCGCGATGACACAGGTGAACCTAATTAGGCCACTTCTGTTTTATTTGTTAACCAACAAATTTAAAAAGAGCAAAACGTCTAGAAACACAAAAGTTAAATAAATATAAAAGATATGAACGGCAGAAAAAACAGCAATAAAATTACAGTTCTTCAATATGACAACAGAGCCGCATTGTAAGGCAAGAGGTATTGTCAGGCAACAAAAAAGCTGCAGCTGGACGTCGAGCAGATATTTAAGTAAAGTTTTTTCATTGGTATCTGTTGAAGCAAATGTGAAAAAGCAGAAGCGAGGTTTTTGAGTAAATTTTTTTGCCAAAAAGTCGATAGGTTCAACCGCTTTTCAGTCCGTAGAGCGAGGTTGCTACCGATTCTTTAGGTTGAAGCTAACTTTTTTTCGTTTCTGGCGTTTTTTAAATCTTTTTATACTATTCATTAGCTTTAAATGGTATAAAAACATTGTTCCCATGTTTGTCAGTACGAGAAGCAGAAGATATGCGCTCATCAATAGTACCAAAAGGATTAGGCCGATGTGCGGATCCATGTCCATCTGTCCGTCTGCCTATTTAAACGCTAACTAGTTCCTCAGTTTTATAGATATCTGTTCAAAAAGTTGGTAGGACACCTACAGTTTACAATAATCAGATGCCCGCCGTTGTGTGAGACTCCCCAATAACTTTCACTCAATAAAGAAATTACTTTAGGGAAAGAATCCTGTACTTCAGACTCTTTATTTGCTACTATCAAAGATTCGGGTTTTTGCTTTTATAACTTTACGAAACCCCTGTTTAATAATTAGTCTTTTCCATAACTGTTTTCTCTAAATATTATTGTCCAGACTCCTCCGTAGCTGCGCTGTCATCTTATATCAATGACTATCCCCAAAAGTCTTTGTCCACCCCAGCCGTTATTAGCCGAATCTTTGCTTGTCATGTGGGGTTTCCCCTCATGACGCCTACCATCTTTGTAACTGTTTGACGCGGCAGCCACTTCTAGCACCAACTTTTCTTTGGTTCCTTCCCATTGAAACTCCTAGTTTCCTGCGACTTCCGTTAAAAACATCGATGACTATGCTCGGTGGGAAATATTCCGAATAGGAATAGCGAAAAATTGTAACAACAACAACAACATCCGCAGACAGACACGTTAGGCGGATCCGCAAATAGGGAAATTTCTCAATATGATGAGATCCTGCAAGGTGTAAATCAAGAACCACATTTGAAGAAGCAAAGAAAAGCCCAAGGCTACGAGCTATCATTAAGTGGCAATATCGGTGGGAGGACGTTGAACTTACAAGTCAATAAGCGATATAGCTCCTTGGTACGGCTATATTGAATGGATCCCACGGGGTTCATAGTCTACTCTCCCCCCTCCACGATGGACCTCTGCTCATTTCTGTAAAACATAGGCGCAACTAAAAACATATGAACATTTCGAAATTTCCTGCGCTTACTCAGTCTTCGTTCAACAAACACTAAAAATTGCATAAACGATTTCTTTTTTGAGGAAAAATTAGCACACAATGCTTATGTTTACTTAACTTAAAACAACAACAACGAAAAAAACTAAATAAATGAAATTGAAAACACGCATAACCGCGTCTGACTCTTCATTGACCAGTGTTGCCCTGTGCACTTGCTCTTCATACCCCCCAGTAGGCAAACAAACATTACTTTCGACATCACCCGCAAATAGCTGACGGATGAACGGACGCTGAAAATGCTGGTGCAATGACAGAAAATTTCACTTTTTGACAGTTGACTTGGTCACTACGATTGTTGAGCACGAAGAAAAAATGACGCAAAAACGACGAAAAAGCGGTAAAAGTTACAAATAAAAAGTACAAAACTAACAAACGAAATTAAAAGTGAACAAAAGCCGTTAAAATGAGGTGAGCAAATATGCCGGCGCCCATGTGGCGCTGTCGCAGTTACGGCTGGCGACTGTTGTCGATTGTTTGTTGTTGTTGTTTTTTGTTGTTGCAGCTTTGGAGCAGTGGCATTACATCTTAAAGACGACATTTGTACCCACATTTTTAGGCATTTAACTAGTAAGTGCTAAGGTAACGGGGCATGACCGCGCAAGCAGTAGCCACGAAGCTGACAGTTGCAGACAAATTTCACAAATTAATCAAAAAATACGCAGATCAGAAAGTCTGAGTTCGTGAGCAAACGAATATTATATACCCAGTACCAAATTTTAATATCTAAAAAAAAAAATAAAAAAATTAAAATATTTGTAGCGATATACCTCCGCGAAGATTATGGCCGAGCTTTTCTACCAATTCGTGGTGTGCTGCTTTTAATTTGTAATACAAATTGGCGGGACCTAAATGTTTTATGCTGACTCCGAACGGCAGATGAATTTTGGCGTTGCCACTTTGAAGGTTTCAGTTATCAAAGGGCAATTTGACTTCGCATTTCAACTGTTAGTTTATCACCTAGGGTTGCCAGCTTATCCTCGAAAACGACTTGGTCCATTTTATGAAATTTTGCCTGTGCGTAATATGTAACATCTCATGGTGTCCTACTTAAGGTGTGCCACTAAGGATATTTTTCAGGGCTGTAACTTATTTTATTAATTTTACAAAGTAAATCAACAAAGATATTTCTTGGTAGAGTTACCACTTAAGATTGCCGCCTAATGCTATTAAATGTATTTGTTTCCATCCTTGAAATTGGAAAGTAAGTATTTAAAACAGGAAATAATCCCTAAGAAGCCGCGAAATGGTCCCGACAAAGTCGAAAACAATTCCAAATGATCCGGAAAATAACACAACAACGATCCTGAAAAGTCAAGAAAACAATCCCACAATAGTCTAAAAAAAATCAAGAAAACAATCAATAAAAATGTCGAAATCATGCCAAAAAAGTTCCAAAAACCATGCCGAAGGAATCGAACGCTGCCTAGTTCTACTAAAATTGGCTATTTCCTAAATGCTGTATTACCTGCTGCAATACTCTGCTGAATTTGTTTTTATTTCTGTTTCGTCAATAAAGAGTGGCGATCTACCAAAAAAAAAACGTCAAAGAACTTAAAAACAATTCGTTACTGGGTATACAATTACCAAATAACTCGAAGCACTTTACTATTATTTTTGTAAAAGTGAAAATAGCTAACTCTTTAGGAATATTTGGTTTTCTACACACTCTTTTCTTATCTTCATTTTTGCTGATTTTCCTTGAAATTTTATAGCAGCACGCGTACGTGGTGAACGTGCGCATCCAATAAAAAGGCCGCTGCCATAATCGCAAGCACCCTTTTGCGGCGCAGAGGTGCTGGCTCTCCATTGATGCTGTCATCCTTAGTATACCATCGGCGGCAGCACTTGCAGCAGCAGTCGAAAAGTGAAATCCACAAATTTTTATTTTATTTCAAAATTTATTTTTCTTATCATAAAATATTTTTTATTATTTAACATTAGCATTTTAAATCACCGGACGTGTTAACGCATATTTTGTGCTCATTCAATGCAATTCATCTTTGACGTGTCGCCGTTCGTCTTAACGTATTAATATGGCTTAAACAGTTTTGCGAAAGCATGCCATTTTGAATCGGTAGGGCGTATTTCATATGCTTAAAACCAATAAGACAACAACAAATTGCAAACAAAAACCAAAAAATATCTGGAACGTTGCATATTTCACGCTTTCGGAGTTTTTATTTTGTTGTTTTAAAATAGCCAAGTACACCAGCGTCTTTCATAATCAGCGTCATACTCACTCATGTACTAACAGTTAGCCCAAATAAACGCCCACTCATCACCATCATCACGCTCAGCATTATCAATGTTGATGTTGCACCCAAACCTTCATCCTGTTGTAAACGTTTTTGAGGTCACGGTTTCATTTTTTGGTAATGCTTTTCACTCGTCTACTTTTAAGGGCGTCAAGAAATATTTTGATAAAGCCAAAAGTAGTTATATTCTTGAGTAATGGGTGTACAATTTATTAATGAAAATTTAAAGATATGATTAGACTTGTTAAATTTGATTAATAATTAGTAATCAATTAATTGGAAGGCTTTTTTAATTGATAATAATTATTCGAAATATTTTTCAAGAAAAGACAATTATTAATTGATTACGATTAAAAAAAATCAAAAAATAATCATGACTTTTAAGATTATTAAAAAAAAAATTTGGAAAAACCAAAAAAAAAGGGGTTTTGATTACTTTTGATTGTTTTTGATAACTTTTGGATATTTTTAATTTTTTTTAATGATTTTTTTAGTATTGTTGATGTGTATATTTATGTAAAAATAATCAACAAAAATCAAAAATATCCAAAAATAATCAAAAATAGTGAAAAATAATTAAAAATAATCAAAAGTCATCACAACAACTTTTTTTGACAATTTTTATTTTTTTTTTAATAATCGTTAAATCATGATTTTTTAATTATTTCTTTAATTAATGGGAAAATAAGCATTAAAAATTGAAAGTAATGGTAATCAATCAATAATAGGAATCTAGAGAAAAGAATTAATCAAACCGGTAATCATTACGATTAGTAATCATTATTTAACAGGTCTGGATGGGATAATGTTTTGATAAAAAATAAAATTAGGTTTGGAAGATGCAGGTATCGATATAAGGAGCAAGTAAGTAAGAAGCATAATTTAAAGCTGGAAATGGCTACAACAGCAAATAGCAAATTTTTATTTCGATATATCGATAGTTAGTAGAATATCGATAGAATTGCATCATTATTAGTATTAGGTCCAGATGTGTTGCGACCTTTATTAAGATACTAGAGGGACCGGCAGACTTTGTCCTGCCCAGATATTTACCTGAATGGATCTAGAAATATTGGCTTTTCCTATCTCTATCATTATCTCTATCACTATCCCTATCCCTATCCCTATCCCTATCCCTATCCCTATCCCTATCCCTATCCCTATCCCTATCCCCATTCCCATTCCTATCCCTATAGATGTAACTATTTCACACACACACAATTCCACTTCACCATCGATGGATCTATTATTGAGCTTTCCTAACAAAAAAAAAATTATACAAATTCGCACATATAAAATGTATGGGAAAATAAAATTTTTTTTTCAGGAATTTTTCGGAAATTTGATTGGGTATTCTCCTATTCTGGTCAGAGAACAATCTAAATTAGTGTCAATCATCCAAATCAGTGCAGGCGTTATTGAGTTATGAGCGTTGGAACTAACGTCCCTTTTATTTATATGTACGAGTATATAGATTTTGTGCTTAACCCATATCTAGTATGTATTTAGAGAAACTCTGCGGTGCTGTGACAGTTTATACAGAAAACGTTTGGACAAATTTCGTCCTGGAGAGCTATACCAGTGTTGGCTAACGTTTTATGTTTAAAAATTATTCACATACTGATATAGACTCTATGTGGCTAGTTGTGGTACTTCCTTCAAGTACCTCATGTCCGAGAACCCACTTCAACAATTTCCTGATTTCGGCTTTAAGATCTTTAAGAAATATAAAGCAGTGATTATGATTACTGTAGTTGTAATTTTGCAAAGTTGAATTTACGATTACTTTAATCAAATCGTACCGGCAATTTGGGTACTTACGTTACTGCCGTCGTTATCCTTATTGCCCAACTCTGGAGTAGAGATACACACGCCTTAAAGCTCCATCCAATCATTCCTTAGGTTTTTCATCATCTCTTAAGCACCTGGGGGAACACCGACTCTGGCCGTTGAAAAGATATTGGCATGTATAAGACATTTAAGATCCCATACCTACATACTTTACAGTTTCTTCTAGGCTCATACTCTGTCAGAATGAGCATTAGCTGTTACAATGATTGCCGCCTTTGTATTGAGAAGGATGTCCGGCACTATGTAGAAGACGGCTGGTTATTCAGGGCCTACCGCTCGTCAATTATCTTACCAGATATCATCCAAAGAGTTCAATGGCGGACCCATGGGAGGGCTTTCGAGGTTTACAGCTGAAATAGGACTTTATTCAAACAAATTTTGAGGTGGTGTCTTTTTGAAAAATATTTTGAAATAGCGCGATCTTCCACTCAGCCGTCGATATTTTGGGACTTTTAGTGTTATTCTCAAACTCTTTTGTACTGTACATTGCTAGCAAAATGACAGATCACGCTGGCTCGCTAATTATCCGAAATTTATTGAATTCTCTGAATTTTATTTAAAAGCGCCGAGTCTCAGTTGAAAAGAAATTAAATTAATTCAACAGATTTCTTAGAGTATGTAGTTTGCTAGAAAACAGAGTCTTGCCTGCACCAGCAATTGTCCTCAAAACCTTTTGTGTGTTGCATTTTTTCAACCTTAGGGACTGACCCTTCCCAGCATCAGTCAATTATAGCATTATGTCAGCTGAAAAAGCATCGAGCTCACGTCGAATAAGGCGTTCAGCAGCTTTTCCAGATATTGGGATTTTTCGTGAGTTTGCTAGATAGCTTGATCATCAACTTAGTTATGGAAATGTTATAATCTCATGCTCATTACTGATGTATAATGTAATACTTTTAAGGAAGTAAGAACCGCTAGTTACGTATAACTTTCAATAATTTATGCAGATCAAATTTTGCAATCACAGTTGTTATGCTGATTACACACTAACTCTGAGTTGTACAATTTTTAAGATTTTCATAAGCTAAATATTTTGTAATTTATAATTATAGCAATATCAAGGTTGTAATTTTTCTCTAATATCAAACAAACAAACAAAACATAAAAATTCGAGCACTGCTCCATCAACAATTACCATAACATTTCAGTTTTTATTTTGCATAAATTTCCGGTGCAGTGAAAAAAATAAAAGGTATCTAATATAGCAAACAAAAGTGACGTTTTGTTCTAGTTTAAAAAAAAAAGTATTGATCTTTTATGAAAGCGTTCCAATATACATACGAGTACATACGTGTTTGAATGACAAATGCATATAAGTTCTACAGGTAAATATTAAATTCTTTACATAGATTTCATAAAATAGTAGCCGACTCTTATTCTCGAGCATTTAGAAAGAAAAGCGTGCTACCTACCACTAAAGTGAAAAATAAAGGGCGGCTATGTCACTTAATTGCCATAGAAATTGGTGAATTAGACTCATAACTTACTTTAACTCTATCTATAGAGAAAAAATCATGACTTCGAAGGGTTCATAAATGATTGGCAATGACAAATAAAATTAAATAAAATCCTAATATCAAAAGATGTTAAGGAAATTATAAGATACGTAGAGCTATATGACGCTACTATATCCTGAAAATGCAACAACCGGAGAGCAAATGAAAATCAAGGTATTTCCACTTTGACATTAACTGTGTTGGTTGTCATTCGCAGCTTTTGTTAGTTGTGCAAAGAGCGTTGCCACCTCAGAGATATTTTTTTTATGGTAATTTCTGTAATATTTGAATATAAGAAATATAAAAATACCTACAAAATCGGATTCATACAACTGCTTTAAAATTTGAAAATGGTACAAATTATATATCTCTGCTTCCAAGTCAACAAATCTTATAACTTTAAACGAGTTATTCTTGTAAAGGGTGTTTTTTTTAGGGGTATAGAACTTTGAATTGAAATAAAACACAAGAAAATCGTTTTAAGGTCCATCAATTTGGCTTTATTGGAAGGATAATTTTATGCCATTAATGCTCAAATATGATTTCGGGCATGTGGCCGCCGCGGCTGGCTCGAATAAAGCCAATTCTACAGGTCCAATTTTCAACCACTTTTTCGAGCATATGGGGCCGTATGTCGGCAATAACGCCACGAATGTTGGCTTCCAATTCCCCTAACGTTTCTGGTTTGTTGGTGTAGACGAGCGACTTCACATATCCCCAAAGAAAATAATCCAATGGTGTCAAATCACACGACCTTGGTGGCCAATTGACAGGTCCATTCCGCGAAATTATGCGCTCATCGAATGTTTCCTTCAATAAATCGATTGTGACGTGCGCTGTGTGGCATGTAACGCCGTCTTGTTGGAACCACAACTCATCCACATTCATGCCATCCAATTCGGGAACAAAATAGTCGGTTATCATGGCTCTATACCGGTCTCCATTAACGGTAGCTGCCTCTCCAGCATTATTGCGGAAGAAGTATGGCCCAATGACTCCACCAGCCCATAGAGCACACCAAACAGTCAGTTTTTGTGGATGTAATGGCGTTTCAAGGGTCTCATGTGGATTCTCTTCACTCCAAATGCGGCAATTTTGCTTGTTGACGTAGCCATTCAACCAAAAATGAGCCTCATCACTGAACAAAATTTTGCGATGAAAATCAGCATCGAAATCAATCTCATTTTCGGCCCATACACCAAAATCACGACGCATTGCATGGTCTCGCGGCTTTAATTCTTGCACAAGCTGGATCTTGTAAGGTCGCAAGCCAAGATCTTTGCGCAAAATCTTCCATAAAGTTGATGGACAAAGCTCCAATTGCTGTGCACGGTGGCGAATCGATTCATTCGGGTCCTCTTCAACACTTTGATCTACAGCGGCAATTGTTTCTTCGGTGCGCACTGTTCGACGTCTCTGCGGATGCGTATTATCACATAGAGTAAACGTAGTGCGAAAACGATCCATGGTTAACCGAATTAATTGCTCTGATGGACGATTATGTCGACCATAAAATGGACGGAGCTCACGGTAAACTTCGCGAACTGAACCATTATTTTCGAAATAAATTTGCACGATTTGCAAGCGTTGTTCTTTTGTCAACCTGTTCATGATGAAATGGCAAACCAAACTGAACATAAATGACATTAGAGTTGCCAGATTTGACCACAAAATGCCAGTTTTATCTCTATTCGAAAAACAAACCTGTAAAAAAACACCCTGTATATTTGTATATCCACTACTATCTCAGGAAGGACTTAACCGATTTGGATGAAATTTGGTATATGGGTAGTACCCTTTATTTTAAGCTTTTCTACGTTGGTGTTGCCACTTGGGGTGGTTCACAGGGTTGCCACCTATATCAATTTTTTTTAAAATATTGAGCAATATATGGGAATACGGGTATCAAATGAAAGGTATTTTAGGCCGTATACCAATCAAAGTATTTTCGAGTAGGGTTGCCACCTAATGTTGTCACCTGACCGAATTTTATTTATTCCTTCAGATATCGACCACTATCTCGGGAACGGCTTAACCGATTTCGATGAAATTTGGTAGATGGATAGTATGCTTCCTTCTAATATTTTCTACTAGAGGGTTGCCACCTTTCCGATTTTTAAGTATTAAGCAATATATGGCAATATGGGTATCAAACGGAAGGTATTTGAGGCCGTATACCAACCAGAATATTTTTAAGTAGGATTGCCACCTGACTGCATTTTTATTATTCCTTCTTATATCGACCACTATCTCGGGAACGGTTTAACCGAATCCTACCAATGATTCGCGTTTACTTTTTGTGGTTAGTGTTCGATATTTTGGAAATCTATTTTGGAAATTTATACTCTTGGTAAGTAAGATTATGCGACAAATTCGAAAAATACCGAGCAAGGCTCGGTCACCCAGGTACTAATTATTTATATTATTAAAAAGTTAGAGTGTCATAAAAACTTACCCAAACTTACGCATTCCAGAAATCGTATGTGTACTTTTCTTTCGTATGTTAAGTTTACATTTATGTCATTCGGCCGACTGTTCGTGACGGCATTGCCAGAAGAATAACAATATACAGTTTAGAGCCGTTTACTCAATGTCTGATTAACTGCTTAGTTAAGACTTTATCAGAGGTTGACCCAAAAACAATTTAGGGCCGCTTTTATAAAAACCGGTAACTGCTAACCGGAGTTTAATTGACGTATTTTGTACGGTTGACTGTCAAATTATTCGGCGATTAGGTTTAACCGGCCTTTATGAAAGTGGCCCTTACTCAATGTCTGATTATCGACGATGCGCTGATTATCTTCTGATAAAAGTTATCAAAGGATGGACCTCTGATTACATGCTCAGCAAAACAAAAAGTGACAGCTGAAAGAAATAGTCTAATGAGTTGTTTTGCTAACAAACTCTGCTAGTAATAGAATTTAAAAATATAATAATACCCATATAAATAAATATTACAATCGAAATTTGCACGTCAAAATGGTTCGTTTGGAATTGAAAAAAGAGCAGCTGTCACTTTTTATTCGTTCACAATGCAACTTTTGTGAAGTTTTTTCCAAAAACGTTCACAATGACCAAGTTTATCATAATAACTTAATCAGACTTTTGTGTAAACGAAATCTTCATTTTGAGGCAAGCCATGATTAGATTATCATGTGATAAAGTTTATCATAACCAGACATTAAGTAAACGGTCCTTAGTGTTTTAACGTTATCAACTACGTATCGTTTACGTTAATTAACGAAATGAAATTATTTCCATATTCATTGAAAATTACGGAATTATTTCGATCACTTCTTTTTGTTAATCAATGTTTTCATAATTGGGTAAGAATTCCTGAAACGGATCACTTAAAATTGTGAAACTTTATTTTTGATCAATAGCCGTATTATTTAGTAGATATTGACCATCTAAACAAGTGTTATTTTTAATTTTTGGAAAAAACAAATTTTATCCTGTTTTATCACCAATTTATAATTTTTGTCCTTTATATAGCAAAGTTCAATAACTTCCCATACACTCGACCGATTTTGAAAGCTTTACTTTATACAATTTTCCAAAAATTACCGAAACTATAAAATTCGTGCTTTGCATATTTTTGAAAAACTATATAAATTAACCCTGATGTGCCACAAACTATTTTCATTCAAGAAAATATTGCATGGTCCTTAGTCTTTAAGTGAGTCGAGAATCAAATTATGAATGTGCACCCAATGGGGGCTTGTTCAAATTATACCAATTTTGGGGTTTCAGACCCCTTTTTCTCAGGAAATAAGCATAATAGCAATTTTTTTACGACGGATTAATATTAAATTTTCAATTTCACTATTTGAAATGTGAAATAAAGCCATATATTGATTAATATGTGCTTATTTCTCAATATGTTGAAAAATATTGTCATATGGGTTAAAATGGCTTCCTCGAAAAGCTTCGAAAAGTCAGTATCTCCTTGTGCTTTTCTATTAAATGCGAAAATAGAGAATTCAGAGAATACTCGTACTGAAAGTTTGGTTACAGTTGATCTGCCGGGCAAAAAATTATGCTGATTCGATGTAGTCGAACCCTTTACTGTAAAATCTATTTTATCCGTTACTACACGTGTAGAAGATAATCTATAAAAATCTGGAAAATCTGTACTTAACCTAGGCTCTGGCTAGAGTTCCCTAGCTAGTGTCGGCCAAGGCTCTGGCATGGCAAAGGTATGTTTCCCAATTTACGGGGAAATTTATCATATATTCTGCAAGGGGCTTGTAAAGGTTCTGCCTTGCTTTTTCTTAGCTTGAGCCTGCTAACTTTTCCAAACTAGGACCTACCTAGTTTTTCTCAATTATTAAATTTATGTGCATTTGATTCAAGTTGTTCAATTGCCGAACTATTTCATTGATTGCTGCCTCGGCGAAATTAAACCCTTTTTTTTTGTTTTTAAATTGCCACTGTCTTGCTTTTACTTTGCTTTTCTACTGTTCTTATCGCCTTTTATATGCCATTTTACTAATTCTTTAAATCTTTTTTTAAACAGTGGAACAACGAAATTTTGTTTATTCAGCGAAATACTCAAATTCACTGACTTTAAATGCAACAAAAAACAAATATTCCATGCGTCAGTTATTCAGCGCACATTTGATGCGAACACCAAAAGAATGTGTTTAAAATTTTTTAAAAATAAACACTAAACACAACGGCTTTAAGCGCCAACCCACGACCCACCCACAAAAACTCAACTCACAACTGGACTCATCAACATTTTTGTTGCTGTGAAATTTGACTCTATTTACATGTGAGTTATTGCACTTGAAGCGTTCATAATTTTGTTTGGTAGATATTTATTTCTTTTTAGAATTTATTGTTGTTGTTGAGTTTTGCACTGGCTTAATGCACAGCTGATGGTGTTGCGTGAGTGTTTTGTTTTCGTTATTATTATTTTGTTTATACTTGTTGTTGCTTTGCCAGCACCAGCTCCAGCAGCAGTCAGTGTTAATGCTTTGTTATGTGTGGTCGGTTGTCAAAATTTCTAAAATGTTTCTGCCAACTTTGCAAAACTCATTCGCACGAGTTATTATGATTGTAGTAGAATATTCATAACGGTTTGTGTGTATGTGTAGATTTTATGCTTTTGTGTGCACATCCACAAGCAGTCATGACTTTCCGCACCTCCGCCACAAGTTTATCCTTTCCTAATAAAGTGTTTAAAATCCACATCCTTTCGATATTTGTCGGTGTATGCAAGTAACGTCCCTGTAGAAAATAAAATTATTTAAAGAGCTGAAGATAAGAAATTTTCAACTCAAATTAACAAAACCCCTTAACCCTTTAATACCTCAAATCTATATATACAGGGTGGCTGATGAATTTTGCTACATTAAGAAACTCAAATAATTTTTTTTTCAGTGTATGGAATTCATTTTTCTTTTATTCATGTTAAAGCTCATTAAGTTTTATTAAATATAGCTTAATTAGTTTTAAAAATAATGGAATTTAAATGCCCCCCTGCTCGTCGATGCATGTGAGGCATCTTACCAAAAAGTTGTTCATTACTGCTTGGAGAGTTGAGACAGGAATAGCCGCAATTGTTTCTCGAATGGATTGCCTTAGTTCATTCAAATTTGTTGGTTTTGCTTTGAAGACTTCTTGTTTGCAATAACCCCACAAGAAAAAGTCAGGTGCAGTAAGGTCAGGCGACCTGGGTGGCCAACGGAATGTAGAGTTTCTGGATATCAGCTTATTGGGAAATTTTCGTCGCAATCCTGTCATAACAGGTTGGGCTATATGAGGAGCTGCACCATCTTGCTGAAACCACACAGAGTTGAAAGAAATTCTCATTCGGCGTAATTCTGGATAGAAAAACTCTCTCAACATGCTCAAGTAACGGTCTCCAGTAACCGTAACGGTGTGACCGTTTTCTTCGAAGAAGTAGGGCCCGACAATGCAGCGTGATGAAACTGCACACCACACTGTGACACAAAGTGGATGCAATTCCGTCTCATGGAGTATCTGTGGGTTGGAAGCACTCCATATTCGACAATTTTGTTTGTTTATGTTGCCGTTTAAATCGAAATGGGCCTCGTCAGACATGAAAAGACAGTTCAACATGTTTCCATCCTCTTCCACCATTTGAAGCATCTTCTGGCAAAATTCCAAGCGAATCGGCAAGTCTGCAGCGTTCAGTTTGTTGGCCATTTGAATTTTATATGGGAATAAGTCCAAATCTTTGTGCATAATTGACTGTAATGACTGTCTGCTTACACCCATTTGAGCAGATAAGCTTCTTGTCGAAACACGTGGATTGTTTTGTATGGCAGCAGCTACAGCAGCGATTGTTTCCTCCGTTCGAACTGAAGGGTTTCGATGGTAAGGTCTTCTGTTGACTGTCCCATGCTCGGCAAAATTGTTTACAAGTCTTATTATGGTCCATCTGCTCGGAGGATTGCCGCCAAACGTGCGCCTATACTCTCTTTGAACCGAAACTACGGACTCCAGTGCGTTATAGCGGCGGACAATCCAAATTCTGGTTTCAGTGTCCCAGTTATCCATTTTTGTTAAATGTAAAAGTCAATCTGCAAAATAAAAAAAAAATTAACCAGATTCATTAAATAGAAAAAAAGTTATTTAATTTTTTTTTTGGTAGCGGCTTTCATTAGCCACCCTGTATATATAAAAATTTAGCCGTTTTTCGCGTTGTGATGAACTTTACGGAGAATGGCTGAACCGATTTTAACCAAACTTTGCCACATTGAAGAGACACATGTGGAGAAGGTTTATAACTGAAAAATGGTGTTATCAGAAAAGGGGGCGTGGCACCTCCCATACAAACTAAATTTTTCAAGCAGAATATCTGTGAAAGGGTTCAAGGTAGAGGCCTGAAAATTGGTATAGACCTATATGATATCAAAAACATTTTTACACAAAAAAAGTGGGTTGTCAGAAAAGGGGGCGTGGCACCTCCCATACAAATTTAATTTTTCATGGTGAATATCTTTAAATGTGTTAAAGGTAGGAACATGAAAATTGCTATAGAGCTATAGGATAACAACGCCATTCTCACCCATAAAACTGGGGATTATCGAAAAGGGGGCGTGGTACCTCCCATACAATCTTAATTTTTCAAGGTGAATATCTCTAAAGGGGTTTAAGGTAGGGACCTGAAAATTGGTATAGACCTATATGATATCAAAAGCATTCAAACACATAAAAAGGGGGGTTATCAGAAAAGGGGCGTAGCACCTCCCATACCAACTAAGTTTTCAAGCAGAAAATCTGTGAAAGGGTCTAAGGTAAGGACCTGGAAATCGCTATAGAGCTATAGGATATCAAAACCGTTTTAGCGCATAAAAGCAGGGGTTATGTGAAAAGGGGACGTGAAATACTTAGAGGAGCTTTGAAATACTTGGCCCATAGCTGTTTTGTATACTGTTAGAGCGACTGGAACCGTTCCCAATGATTAATAGAAGTGTAACGAAACTCTACATAATAAAACTACCGGAACCCTAAGCTGTCCCGAAACTCTGGGCACAGAAACGAAACCTGAAACGATGCCTCTGTAAAAAAAGTGTAACAAAATATATCTGTATAGAAACAAAACAAGGAAATGCTTCTCGTAATCGAAACTGTACAGAAACCTAAGGTATAGAAACAATACTAGCAGCGTTTCTTGCTTAACGAAACTGCAACAAAAACCTATGGGGTTTCTGCTATTGAGTTGTTGTTTATAATTATGTATCCATATGATATTTTTATTTAACCACAAATTCTACACATTTTAAGCTATTAAGTAGATAAAATTTTATTAAATTAAATGTAATTTTAGCTTCTTTTTAGGTAATAAATGTGAAAGCATTCAAAAATTTAAATACTTTATTGCGAGTTTTGACAGTATTGCAAGTTACTACAGCGACTCCGAAACGTTCATTTTCAACCTTGAGAAAGAATTATTTGAGAAATACAATGGGACAAGAGCAACTCAATGGTCCAGCTTCTTTGAATATCCATAACAGGATTGATTTGACTGAAGATGAAATCTTGAAAGAATTTTTCCAAAAGTCCCGAAAATTTAAATACGATTGAGTATTGCCACGATGAATAGATTTTGGAACACAATTTAAATTTTAAATTCATACATACATGAAATAAAATAACCAATATAATTTTAAGTTCCATTCCACAAATTTTTTTATTTCTTGAATTGAATTGTAACTTGTCAAGTTCTAGCCCCTGCTATACAACTAGAATAATAAATGAAATGAAATGAAATGAAATGAAATACAAAGTAGCCCCCTCTACTTCGAGGTTTTATGAGGGGGTTTTCTATACACTTTGGAAACTGTTTTACCGACCTTTAGCAATCTGTTTTTTAATCAGCAGGTGAAATGTATGTACGTGTACGCGTTGTTCCACTTCGTAACCAAATATACATTTGTCTGACATTTGAGGACCAGTGCAGATTAATAGTTTTATGGATTATACGCAATTGCCGATGACCGCTTCCTCGTTCATCGCACACACTTATTCGACCCCCTTGTTTTTCTTCTTTTCTTCCCAATGCCCCTTTTTTCTTCGCTATCTTTACTTTCCTCCTGTGCCTCTTTCTGTTTTTGTTTCTTGCTGTTGTTGCTGGAAAATAACCCTGAAGGTTAAGGATAGTGTTACGAGTATGGGCTGTTCTTTACGAAAAGATTACAGTACGCTTCGTTCACAAACATCTTCTGGGGCGGGAATTTTTTGGATGACCTTGTCCAGCCTTCAGGCGTCATGTTTGCCATAAAATCCAGTTGAACCATGCCTACTAGTAGCGAAATAAATGATTTATTGGTGCAAGTTATTGATATCAGCAGCTGGGATAAGATTACGATGAATACGACTAATAATTTTAAACAATAAAATTTCCCGTCCAATGAGCCGATAGAGCAAAGGTTCCTCGAACACCGAGAAGCAGTATTCATCGATTTTGTACGGTTTGCCTTTTATTCTCTTATACAGTTGACGTGGTCATAATTCAAATCCTCCTCTTCCATGTGTTCGAAAATAAGCAAAACATAAATAGTGTGACTCCCCTTTGTGGATTAAGTAATACTTGAGTTGCTGCTCTATAAGAATGCTTTTTATTTCTCAGTGGATCGACAGGTCTCACACATACGATACTACCTTGACGGCCCAAGTAGAAAAAGATCGATATATTTATTGCAACAGTGTGTGAAAGAAGGGATCTTGAAATAGTGAAGATATACTTTGAAAACGTTTCTATAAGCCTATTGACACTCGTGGTATTGAGGAAAGAAAGCCTATTTCTTGTGTCATGTTAAAGATTTAACTATGCTAGGTTTGTTATGTATAGCCCACGGAGGAACACCTCGTATCAGGCTATTTCCCTGCAAAACACGGAAATACTCCTTTCTATTACGTAAAAAATACTCCACAAAATATCCTAATTCATATAAAAACCAATTTTCATGGCGTTGTCTCAGGGGAGGATCGCCTCCTAGGAGATTCTTAAAAGTACCCTTACGTCTCTTGCTTCGTTGTTCAGTACTATGCCGAGTAATTTTTTGAGCGTTTTTGAGAAGTACTCTCCCGTGAGTGTTCCGTGACATACTCAGAAGCAAATAAATGGCGAGTGATTGATTGAGTGGTGATCTTCTCCAGGGACAGCGCCATGTTAATTGGATCACCTATTTTATATGAAAAAGGATTTATAAGTATTTTCTGATACTTCCTGGTTTTTTGCATTGTTACGTTAGACGTAAATATGCACGTATGTGCTTAGAGATTTAGACTACATAAATTCATTCACAGCATGCACAGATACAATTCATCTTTACGCACATCCATCTTGCACTCTGCTTGGTGCGAAGTGCTATTTGCATATCTGTCTATTGCTCACTCCCCTCATTATACCTTTCATGAATACGAAATGGTATTAGAACTCTGATAGACCCACCAATAAGGCGCGGTTTTTCAGTCCTTGGTTAAGCTCAGTTTAAACTAAGTTTGCTTAAACTCCAGTTAAACTGCAGAGCGGGTTTTCATATTTGCTTTTTATACGGCAACATTGGTTTTTTCTTTATCTAGATACGGCAACAGATAATATTTGTATACATATTCAACGCTATTGCCTCTCCTCAGTATTGTAATAGTTAGCATTTCGCCAATTTCTGCATCACTATAATCACTTTCGTCAGATGATATATCCAGTATTTAATTAAATATAAAAATATCGTCCTTTCTTAATTGCGTTCAGCTTATTGGTTCACAACCAAAACCATCAAATATGCAAAACAGCTGACAGGTTAACAAGAGTTTAACCCTGCCGAATTGACCGCTTAAACTCCGTTTAAACTTCGTTTAAAGTTGACTGAAAAACTGCGTAACAAGTTAAAGCTTAGTTTAACTGACAAATTGAGTTAAACTTGTACTGAAAAACCGGGCCTAAGTATACCGAAATGATCATGAGCTGAGTCGATTTAGCCATGTCCGTTTGTCCGTCTGTCTGTTTGTACGCAAACTAGTCCCTCAGTTTTAGAGATATCTCGATTAAATTTGGTATGGAGCCGCCCTTTTGTATGAGATTCATCATTTGTCGGAATTGGCATGATCGGACCAATACAACGCATAGCTCCCATACAATCGATTATTCCGATAAATGGGTTTTGGCTATAAATCTTGAAATTAAAAAGCTAGGAACGTAAAATTTTGTAGCTTTAGTACATATTATATATGTAATGTGGCTAGCGAAAATCAGCCCGAGTGGACCAACATAACCTATATCTCCTATACATCACATGTTTCCGATAAACGGGGCTTGAGCTACGTATCTTTAAATTAACAGGGTAAGGCCATCAAATTTTGCAGAGTTTGTACTTATTGTAAGTAAAGATCGGACATTTAAAACGGTGGTGAGTTTTCATGAAAGGTATAAAGGCGAACACAGCGCTTTCCTTACTTCTTTTCACTTCACATTTCCATATTCACATGAATTTACTTATTGTTTGTCACTTTGTTATTGCTTTCGTAAATATTTTCATCAATTTGCAGGATGTCATTTGCACTCGTACGCTATGACCTGGGGATATTCGTCAGTTATTTTTAGAGCTTCGTATTTAATTCGCAGAAACCAACAACTTATTCAAGGTGTTTGTTTGCTAAACATTTGATTTTGTTTTCTAATTCGAGTGATGTTGAGATACTAAAAATTTGTTACCCAAAGCTAGAAGCTGGTTTTTTCTAGAATTTGTACTTTATAAAAAGAGACGACCTTCAAACATATATTTTTTTCCCAACGAACTATATCATTTGATACATTAATTATTTAAAAACCTTCATTTTTTCATCTTTGTATCTATCTTTTTATATATTTGAAGTTCGAGTTTTGTTTGTTTAGATTGCCCGATCATAGCTAAATTTGAAACACAAACTGAAAACCTTCGATTCATGTCAGACCACTGAAATGAGACAAGGAGTTCAATGAAGCAAGTCTTCAACATCTGCAGAACAACGATAAATAAGGAAAATGGTAGCTATGTTGAGAAGTCCGCGGGTATAAGCTAGTATTTTAAAGAGCACAAAGTTTATTTCCAAGCCATGTAAAGCAAAAAAGTTTTAACAGTCAAGCAGTTTTGCTAGGCTAGACCTTTGGAAGGTCTTCAAAAATTTGTCTTTCGCAATGACCGAATATCTAATTTAGGTTACTTAAGCAAAACCTGTAGAGTTTTGTAGCCAGAATTCATTATCAAACCCAGAGAATAGTAGTAAAGTTTTGTTAAAAACAAGACTCCGAATCACATAAGGAACAGCTTTGAAGTAAGTAAGTATATCAGTATGAAGGGACCGAATTTTAAAACCGCCATTGCTACATACCGGAATGTCCCGAGTTTTAAACGTCCACGACTGCACTACACCCCCAAAAGTCGATCTAAATAATAGTGTAAATTAATCCATTTTCTGAAACCAACTTATTAAAAGTTTTGTATAATATTACATTGTTAACTACTATTTTTACATAATTTCGATAAAAGGCAACCCAGAATGTAAATTACAATTTTTCAGGCAGCAAGATGGCGGCAATTGTTAAAATATGTCATTGGAGAACTAACCTTCTAGTTATTGAAACATGGTCTTCAATTTTTGATTTTTGAATGATCAAATATTTTGATTCTGAAAATACTTAACTTCTTGAATGTTTAATAAATTTTTAAAAAATATAGGGATTTGTATTTTTCAATAGACACCATTCAGTTCCTGGACACAGTGGGAAATTTCAGGAAAGCTGCGTGAGAAAAAAAATCGAAAACGACCACAGCGGATACAAATATGCCGCTAGACAGTGCACAAGTAGAAATATATCAAAAGTTCTTTTACTATTTTTCTATCTTTCGGTCGAGTATAAAGCACCTTCTCGCTTTTCGAAAGACTTGAAACATGTTTAAGAGTCAGTGGCAAAGCGATATAAAGGAAGTAACGTTTCGGTAGGTGGCGCAGGAGTGTGTCCAAATGTTTGTCTGCACGTATTTATGTTTGTACGCGCTTAGTTCAATATCTGGTGCGTGGATTTGAATATAACTTTCAGCGATGTATTGCTTGTAGTGTCTTATTTTTATTTAAGGACTCATATATACAGTAGTGTCAATAAAAGTAAGCTCAACGTCCATTTATAAATAAAAATAATTCGTCATCGACGCATGGATATACTTTTATTTGAATGCATTGAGATTCCCCCTACTTCTACTTCCTTATGGAAAGAGCGAGTGATATGACCTAGAAGGTTCCATACCAAGTTGTTGGGGGAGCGTTTTTGTCTCTAAAAACAACAACAGCAATGCATATAGAGGGTCTCTATCCAGACAAACCATAGGCAAATCTACGGCTCTTGGAATATTTGCTGTCCTCCTCTATGTTGTTCGTTCACATATCACTCAGCAATCATTGCACTGAATTAAATGATTTTTGCACCGCTGCTTGTTGAGGGTTGCAGTATAAAATATAGGCCATATTTTGACCTCGGCGTTTTATACATAGGTTTTATCTAAAAGAAATCTTTTACTCTTTAACTACTTCAATAATTTTTCAGAATTTTCTCCTAAATTTACTGTCATCGGATTTTTAATATTTTTTCATTTCTCATCCCTAAAATCGATTTAACTTTATTTGAAGCACGTATCGCTATCGAGAAATTTAATATTTTCCCAAAGTTTTTTCCTAACACTGTTAAAATCCTCAAATTTGAACATAACCTAAATTCGTTAAAACTATGTTTGAGAACCCGTACCGTAAGCTTGACCCTGTCATTTGCTACAGCTACAGAATTTCAATTAATGGAGAAAGTAAAACTCTTCGCAAACATGATCAACTAAGTTTTTGAATAAAATCGGCATAAGATTCAGCACATCACAACATAAAAATTTTAACTAACAAAATAAACGAAATTTACCATGAATTCTCTTATCAGCGCAACAATCATAAATGAAAAAAGCGCCAAGGGCGAAAATTTCTATTCAACTGAAGTCGTTAAGGTGTCATACCATTACTTTGCTACCTACTCAGCTACATAGCACCTGTGATGGATCCATACATACCTACCCCGAGTTGAGTAAAATGTTTCATTCCAAAATGACAATTTAAGACAGAAATCACGTGTGAAAGGTTGGCTTTACTGCTAAGGAGATGTGTTCAATGCAAGCAACAACAACAAAATGTAGGTGATGTAGTCGTTAACTGCCTTCCGACAGTTGATAGGCACCAAACAGCACATGCCAAGTAGCGGCAGGCGTTAATAACAATTTATATGAATGTGAAATACTTAAACTACAGAGGCGTAGTCAAGCATAAAAAAAGGGGGGAATAATTCACTCATTTAATACGGAGAAGGAAAGCTTATTTCAAAATAGAGTTTGTTGAATAATTTGTTGTTATTTACCCCTATGAGCTTGTTAAGTGAAAGAGTATATCTATTTATTTTGACAAATATTTCCACCTATTTTTTGGTTTACATGTATGTTGCAGTGCATTTAATTTTTTTTTTATCTGTGAACTAATTTTTTTGTTTACTTTTTTCATTGCTTTTCCCTTAAGCCGATCAGGATCAGCTGTTTAAGTCACCCTTTCCATTGACTAAAAAACTGTTATGTCAAGCCAGTAGCAGTATCCATTGGTTTTATAACTGTACTCAAACTGTAAACTTGTTTTATAACTGTACTCTCCCTTTAAATAAGCAGAGAACTGAAATTTTTCTTCCGTTCAATGTAGTGTAGTATCCCCACGATTTCAGCAAAGGTAATTAGCACTTCTTACGGCATTTTCATATGAGTCTTGGCCAGCTCAGGGCATCTGCATGGGGCGAGTTTGCCTGAGCACCTAGGTTCTAGTTTTCGGATGGAATTCGATTTTTCATAAAATTTCGCCTTAAGCCAGTTTCTACACGAATCAAAATGGAAAGCAAATTTATGCCCTTAAATTCAGTGTCCTTCCACGTTAATTCGACGTCAAGGTAAACCACTGTGACCTGGAGCCCAGATCACTGCTATGCTGTACAGCGACGACAGATAGAAGCCATCGAGTGACTTATTGAATTGATGTTAGTTAGGTAATCACCGAGTATATACAGTTGATTTCGTGGCAATTTAGTTTGGAACCGCCTACGGGCAAGGCTCGGAACTGTGAGTCTATACTCTGAAAAGTGCTTTTAAGGGATTCTTATGGGTGATTTGTGGTAGAGAGAGAGACTCGGAGTGGTGTAATCTACTTGACCATATTAAGTGTTGCCTGGAGTTTACTCGTCAAGTCTATTCGAAAAAGGTTGAGCATAACCTCATCCATATGACTTTGGGGGATATATTCCATTTATAAGCATTACAACTGACCGCTGCACTCATCCATTTCAACAGAAATTGCGTTTTTCTAGTGCTCAAAGCCGCGATGTATAGTCCACAAAATATGTGTGGCTTGAACAGCCTTTCTGGCTCTTTGCTCAACATAAAATAACCTCGAGACATTTACCCACATATGAAAGTTTAAAATACTCTCCATTTAGAAATGATGGTCTCTAGGATGTGAAGTTGTAGCGCCTGGTGAATAGAAGCCTCTCAGTCTTATTTTATATGATTAATTTGAGACCGTTTCCATGTGACCAGTTCCCAACGGCGTTCAATGCGGTATAAACAAGTTAGCCCAGACTTTGTAGATTTTTGTCGTTTATCGTTAGATCTACGCAATTTTCCCCGGCTATATAAAATCAGGACTTCGAATGCCCCATCGGGCAGTGTTAAGATTCGATTACGCTCTGATTATAAAAGTTAGAGTTAAATCGCGGACTGCTGCTTCATTGTATTGCATTCCAAAGACAGCGGTACAGTTTCATTTGCCGTCGGTCAATCCATAGGCATAATGGAATAGGCTGTCCATGAAATGTCCTCTCCGCACCTTGGAAACAGTCCCATATTTTAGCATTCCTTGAATTAATACTCTTAGTTTACAAAACTAATGTTGGGATAACGCCAAAATAATGTTGGCTTCAGCTCCTAAGCTTTTAAATCATTTTCTGAGCCTACGCTTGTAGTGGTCCCTATGCCCCTAATGGCCTTGCTCATGCGGCAGCCACATAAGTATGTATCTATACTATTTTATATCCCGCGAAAAGCGCCATCATTTTGTGGGCAATGAAAGAGAAAAATAACGAAGCACACTCCCTTGTTTCAAGCATCGAGCGCATGAAAATGGAGGGAATCGACTGCAGCCTCAGCCATAACCACAGTCCCAATGCTATTGGAGGCGCACATTCCGTGGTATACGATATTAACCTACATAGAGATTACGTGAGGCGTTGACTAAATATTTATGTTGCATGAAGTGTGTGTACATGTTGTTGTTGTAGTTATTGCTGCTGCCTACAAAAATGTTTAACGATCTTCATTGTTATCACACTTTGAGAATCAAAAGCCGAAGCAACAGCAACAACAACAGTATACAAAGCAATACTTGGTTGTTGGCTGCGGTTTCTTTAGCTGTTGTTGTTGCTCTTATTGGGGCAGCTTAGCGCGTTGGCACTCTATTCGAGTATACGTCGTTTCAGTTATGGAGATATTTATGTTTGTGCAAATAGGCATGCCAGGAAACCAATTCTTCACTCTGCTGAAGATTTACAGTGATTGGCAGACATAATGGCTCAGCCTTATTTTATTATTATTTTTGCGGGTAAATTCTCTAGATAAGTGTATGAAATGAATTTAATAACAAAAGCAATATAAAATGAAGTCCAAAAAGTTCTACTAAATATTTCATAAATTTCCGCCTTAAATTTCTAAAATTTTCGTAAAACTGTTTTTTTGTTAAATAATCTCTGGCAGTTTTTATTCGACATTTCGTTGCTAGATAAAATGATTTCTGTTTGTGAGAAATTTTTTTTTTATTTGTAAGCAGCATAAAAACAAGCTAGCAAAAAATTACAACGCTTACAATTTTGGTTACTAGCTCGTAAGCGACTTGTTTACATTCGATTTTCAAAGAATTGAAAGAATTTTGAAAAAATTTTACAGATTTTTATTTACATATATGTGGGAAGTGCTTCTGAATGAAGTTCTAATTAATTTTCAGCATAGTAAAAATAAAAATACTTATTTCAAAATTTTTAATTTTCGTAATAAAGAGCTTATAAAATGGCAAGGTCATCAATTTTTTTTAAGTATTCCAATTAATTTGTCTACTTCAAACCAGGGATCGTTTTTTCTAAAATGGTTATTTTTATTTTTTAGGCAGACGGCCTTGGTTGGGCGAGGATTGGCCACCCCAAAAAACTATAATGTAAAGATATGTATACATATATATATAAATACATAAAATATGGGCCTTTCCCTGCCATCGTCAGATAGTGTGAATCGCCATTTAAGATTTAAATGAAATGCAGTGAAGGGTTTCTTTTTATCATAAAACAAGTTCTGCCAAAGGAAAAATATTAAAAACTTATAACTTTTTTTTCAAAAGTTATGCAAATTTTAAATTTCACTGTTTTAATTCTTTATGGTTTTGTTAAGTTCATTTTTTTCAATATTTCGGAAACAATTTAAAAAAACTTTGCTTTAGCATTTCCAAAGAGGTTACTTAGGCCCGGTTTTTCAGTACAAGGTTAACTCAATTTATTAGTTAAACTAAGCTTAAACTTGTTACGCAGTTTTTCAGTCAACTTTAAACGAAGTTTAAACGTAGTTTAAGCGGCCAATTTGGAAGGGTTAAACTCTAGTTAACCTGTTAGCTGTTTGCATATTTGATGGTTTCGGTTGTGAAACAATAAACTGAACGAAATTAAAAAAAAGCACGATATTTTTATATTTAATTAAATACTGGATATATCATCTGACGAAAGTGATTATAGTGATGCAGAAATGAGCGAAATCCTAACTATTGCAATACTGAGGAGAAGCAATGACGTTGAATATATAAACAAATGTCATCTGTTGCCGTATCTAGATAAGAAAAAAACCAATGTTGCCGTATGAAAAGCAAATCTTAAAAGCGGCCTTAAACTCTCACTGAAAAACCGCCCTGGAGTTTAACTGGAGTTTAAATTTATGCCGACTTTAAGAAAACTTAGTTTAAACTGAGCTTAACCAAGGACTGAAAAACCGGGCCTTAGAGGTATAACAAAAAATTAAAAAAAATATATTTTGAAAAAACCTATTTTTTAGAAAATCTAAAAATTTTCATAGTACTAACATTTTTTTGTGTTATAACTCTGATACATCTTAAGATAACCTAAGATTTTCAGCAGGGCTTTGTCGCTTTTTTTCAAAGTTATGAAGTTTTATATTTTGGCCAAAAATATTTTTTTTTAATTTTCCAATCGAGTTCAATTAGTTAAGCACAAAATTACTCAATTTTGACCACTGAAAAATTTGTTTCGCCCTAGTGGGATGTAAAATTTAAAAATTTTTTTTTACATTTCTGTTTAAAAAAATTCATATTTTTGTAAAAAAAAAACAAACAAAACACTTCTGAAAATTTCACGATATTTTTAGATATATGAGAGATATACTCGTAAAAAAGAATTTTTTGTCCAAATTAGGAATTATATTTTGTTTTTTTTTTACAAAAATTTTGTGTTTTTATGCCTCTAAGTACCACCGTAGTAAATTTAAAAAAAAAAATTTTTTTTTAAATAGTTAGGCTTATAGCCTTAGTAGCTAGTGCCTTTAGTAAAGTTAATATAATTATTTATAATTATAATTCGTACAAATAATCAATAAAAATATTTTTTTAAATACAATAGTTTCCGAAATATTGAAAAAATAAGCTTAACGAAACAGGAACAAAGTGAAAATTTGAATTCGGTAGAGCAATGGCAAAACATATCCTATTTTGTAATATGGACCTCCAGCAATATACGTGTGCAAAAATTATTAAATTACCTAAAGTACTTAGTTATTGATTTTTGTTGGAACGATTTTCCGTCATCCCTTGTCAAGTTTGGTTTTGTGACAAACCGGTTTCGGCGTTCTGCCATTTTCAATGCCTAGTTTCGTTCCTAGTTCCGAAAAATGGCAGAACGCCGAAACCGGTTTGTCACAAAACCAAACTTGACAAGGGATGACGGAAAATCGTTCCAATAAAAATCAGCTTACTACCCTGTCGGAAGATCAACACAACAAAATAAATTACTTATTTATTGGTCAATTCTGTGCGTAACCGGCAATTTTGTACCTGGAAGATTATCTAACCGAAAACCGTTGGCAATGCAGTTCATGTAACCGCAATTCAAGCGTACATGGCATAGCTGTCAAAACCAAACAATGCGCAATAGAGAATATAATGCAAGCGCGAAAGAAACTTCGGGTAAAAAAGGGCTTATATTGTTTATTAATTCTTGTGAACTAGTATGTGTACAAAATTTGTGGTATTTTCTGTGCATAAAAATATTTACAAAACACTTGTAGTTTTTCACGGTTACGCCACGTTACCACCGTTTTTGGTGGTTACGAAATTGAACTGCGAATTAAGCCGCGAGCATACCAAAAGGGTGTAAAGGTTTCCAAACTAATTATTTGAAAGTAAAACGAATGTTGTTACCACACTAGAATTAGGGCGTTAGTGATGTGCATACAAACATAATAGAGACAGACAGGAAAAATCTAAAAAAAATGTGTAAAAAGATTCTGTGGATCTAGTAAAGATCGGTAATATCTAATATAATAGTAGTAATATATACTTCCTAATACTTATTATTACGGGCATCGTCACCACTCCTGTATTCTGCAAGCACAAAATTAGAAGAAAAAGAAGAATTATACACCTAGAAATAGTTGTGTGACCATTTCATTTAATTCCACGCAGCACTTTTTGACTGATGAGCGTTCAAATATACAGACGTACAGACAAGAATTGTAAACACTGTTGTTAAGGCTTAGTCTATTAAAGACCCCACGTATAAATTTCTCTTTGAAATCTATAATGGACAGACATCAGCCTATTACAATTAAGTGTTTCTGCTTTTGATAGTTAGAGTTTTGCACATTTTCAGGGAAAAAGTCTATGAAAGGTTAGTAAAATGTTATTGTTCATTATAGTGAACTGTGATACCATATCAATTACCTACCTTACGAGGTCCCAATTTCTACTCATACCATCATATTAACACCATAACAGAAAGAAGGTTTCGCTCATCTATCCCATTCACGTAGACCACATTTTCTAAGTAGTGCTTGAACTAAGAATACAAGTTTTAAGAATATTTGAAAAGTTAAAATTTTAAAAATAATACATTCCATTATGAAAGTCACTGTATATTTAGGTGATGATCCATATCAGTGATACTTTTATGATGAATTGGCTACAACGCTGCGTTGCGCTGCGCGAAGATACTCTTCTTGTACAAATGTTTGTTAATTCACGCATTTCGGATGGATCGCGCATATTGTGTATTCCATCGGGGTTTTTATAAGATGTTGTTGTTGAAGATGGTGTTGTTGTTGTTACTTTTGCTTTCGCAAACATCTCGACTGGTATCAAATAAAAATTCCTTAACATCGAAAAAGTAAAAGTGGTACACACGCAACACTCACGACTCACGATGACATATTGCCGTCAATGAGGGCGTGGCTGATTTAAGAGCACAGCCATGCAAGCAAAACTCTGTATAATGCTGGTTATATAAATTTATACACGCATTAGGGCAGATAAGGGAATTTCAGGCAAATACTGTTGCTTATGGCTCCTGAGTAGCATTTCGACATGATCCATTTCAAAGCCTACTAGTTTCAAAACGAATTCTTCATTGCGGATATTAGGACAAGCGTGCCAAGCAAGCGGTTTTCGGCCCTAAAGTTCAAAACCTCAGCCTCGTTCGAAAAAAACTCTTGCAAAATTTAAAAATAAATATATAATAAAATAAAATAATATCAAATAAAATAAAATTAAATAAAATAAAATAAAATAAAATAAAATAAAATAAAATAAAACAAAACAAAATAAAATAAAATAAAACAAAACAAAATAAAATAACATAGCATAAAATAAAAAAAAATAAAATAAAATAAAATAAAATAAAAATAAAATAAAATAAACTAAAATAAAATAAAATAAAATAGAATAAAATAAAATAAAATAAAGTACTATAAAGTAAAATAATATAAAATAAAATAAAATAAAATCAAATAAAATAAAATAAAATAAAATCAAATAAAATAAAATAAAATAACGTAAAATAAAATAAAATAAAATAAAATAAAATAAAATAAAAGAATATAAAATAAAATAAAATAAAATAAAGTAAAATAATATAAAATAAAATAAAATAAAATAAAATAAAATAACATAAAATAAAATAAAATAAAATAAAATAAAATAAAATAAAATAAAATAAAATAAAATAAAATATTATAAAATAAAATAAAATAAAATAAAATAAAATAAAATAATATAAAATAAAATAAAATAAAATAAAATAAAATAAAATAAAATAAAATTAAATTAAATTAAATTAAATCAAATTAAATAAAATAAAATAACATAAAATAAAATAAAGTAAAATAAAATAAAGTAAAATATTATAAAATAAAATAAAATAAAATAAAATAAAATAAAATAAAATAAAATAAAATAAAATAAAAGAAAATAAAATAAAATAAAATAAAATAAAATAAAATAAAATATAATAAAATAAAACAAAATAAAATAAAGTAAAATAATATAAAATAAAATAAAATAAAATAAAATAACATCAAAAAATAAAATAAAATAAAATAAAATAAAATAAAATAAAATAAAATAAAATAAAATAAAATAAAATAAAATAAAATAAAATAAAATAAAATAAAATAAAATAAAATAAAATATAATAAAATAAAATAAAATAAGATAAAATAAAATAAAATTAAGTTAAATTAAATAGAATAAAGTTAAATTAAATTAAATAAGGTAAAACAAAATAAAATTAAATAAACTAAAATAAGGAAAAAAAATAAATAAATTAAGAGAAAGAAAGGCTAGCGAATTTCAACCAGCGGCCCACCTCTAGTTATTGTCGTTATAAAGTTTAAAGTATTTGGCCGTTTAGCATGTTTTTCTTCTTACATAAAAATATCTGTGTAATTATTAAATACTTTCAGAACTTGTCCAACTTTTTGCAACGTAATAAAAATTGTTTTTTTTTTGTTGTTGCTATTTTGGCACATCGTTTATGACATTAGTTATATTTTACTCGACATGGCACACTTCATAATTTTTTATTGTTTTTCTTATTTTGTAACTGCCAATGTGGATCTAAAGAGAAGCGTTTATGTCTTTAATGGTGCCAAAATGTCAAACGATGATGACTAAATGAAGTCGAGCAAAGAATGAAAGTATTTAAAAGACATATGAAAAAGAAGTAACTTCTTCTATTTTTTTGAACTATAAGTATTATTGAAGCGATTAGAAATTTAATTAAAATTCGCTTGGCACTCTAAGTTTCTTTTCGTTTGATACCCGTATTGTACTAACACATTTGGGGGTCACCCTGGTCCACATGGTGGTCGAGAAATACAGACTGACAGACAAAAATTCCAAAAACTGTTGCTTTGAATTCTTTCCAACACCCCACTTTTTTTTTATTCAATCTCATTTTACAGATATACTTTCTCTTCCTACTTTCCCCTACCTTATCTGTTTTCTTTTCATTCACTTGTGTCTTATACATTTTAGATTTTCAGTCCAGAAAGATTCCCAACAATTTCTTCGCTATGTACAGCTAAATGTTGGAGAATAGCAAATACCATATTCCGAAAATCTTGGGTTTACTAAAATTCAAAAAATGCTCATCTCTTGTCAAAACCGTAGGTATGACATTTTAGCAGACAGCTTCATAAAAAATATTATCAAATAAGTATGTTTTCATCATTCACTCAAAAGTTTTATTTGCTCGTTTGTCGTTCTTTTGTAACACAAACAGGCGTTAAAAATAGACCTCATCAAACTCACCTGAACTTGCCACCTTGCCTTTTGCTGGCCCGTGTTTGCTGTCAATTTATGATAAAGTGCACCTTTGACAGCCCACGGAAAGCAAGCAAGCGACGAATTGAAAGATTTATTCATTTTAATAAAGTTGTTTTTCACAAAACGTGATCCCATATTAAAAGCATTGAAACTGTAATAAAATTCAAAAAAAAAAAAAAATATAAAAAAAATTTCAAAAAAAAAAAAAAACCAATGAAAACGAAAAGCAACCAACAAACAAGGAGACATTATCATAATATCGCCTGCATTGTTGTCAAACTTATATGAAAGCGAAAGTTCGGTTGTTAGGATGCCAAAATGTCAAGCATTAACATTGACCTCTGCATTCGTAATTAGATGTACTACCCTCCTTGCTGCCTCTGATTTACTGAAAAGTGAAAATTTAGCTGACATCAACAACTCGTGGAAGCTGAATTTTGGCTAAAGTGACTTAGCTTGTGTAGAGTAAATTTTTGATGAATGACGACAGCTTCTGCTTTTGTATTATCTCAGAGATTGACAAAAGCAACAAAAACCGTGTTTGTAGCTTTTAGCTATATTTCATTAATGTATAAGTTGGTACACACATTAGCTGTATTTTATTGCCAGCAAAGGTAAAAAGTTAGCTCATACAAGCAAAGAATGCCACGAGCAAGGAATCACGTCAATTCCAAAAGTAACAAGTCTCCTCTAGCGGCAGTCCTAAAGGAACTGTGTTTGCTGTTGAGAGATTTTCAAAATGTTCCTGCAATCTGAGAATTTCGGCTTTCGTATGGGTATTTTGCAGGAGTGTAACTTACTTCAATGTGTGTCGACCAAACTAGGAACCCATTTTGGTGAGCTCATGACAGTCGGGACAATTACCTTGAATTGTACAACTAAAGTTTCCTTATCTTCACGGCATTTGCAGTAAAAGCTGTTGCAAGAGCCGCAAAGGTGAAATTTTAGCTAACGTTACACCCAAGGTGGTTGTGTGGTGGTTCGTCGGGAGCGTGATGGGTTGGAAGACTAGTATCAGGTTTTCCTGCACAGTTCAGGTCTTGCGACCTAGGACTTAGACGGCACCAGCGTAATTTGCCACGAATCTAGGAAGGATACCCGGTGTAGGACACCAACATGTGGCAATGCTTGTTTAATCCTCCTGGGTGTAGATTTTTCATTCCGCAATTCTAAAGACTCCCAACGGCCTCTTAGGTATTTGGCGGAAGAGCTTTTTAAGCTGGGGGTAAGACTTATAAGGTCGAGGACTGTGAGAAAATCAAACATAACATAACATAGCATAACATAACATAACATAACATAACATAACTTAACATAACATAACATAACATAACATAACATAACATAACATAACATAAAATAACATAACATAACATAACATAACATAACTTAACATAATATAACATAACATAACTTAACATAACATAACATAACATAACATAACATAGCATAATATAACATAATATAAAATAACATAACATAACCTTAACTTAAACTAACAATACAAACAAGGTTGATATTAGAACAAAATAGATTTAATTCAGATAGCAATCAACGACGATTTCTGCTCGAAATCCAAAAATCTTTTGAAAGTCATAATATAAAATATTCTTAAAATCCCAATTTGGCTTACAGAAAGTGTTCAAAGAACAACTACTCGTGCTCGTTAAAAACAAATGTTACTTATACGCCATGGTACACTTCATGTATGCAATCTGCTAGCGGTGAATTAAAAACTTAGTTGAGAGTAAGCGAAAGCTTAGATAAAAGCTTTGAAAAAAAGCTTAAACAAATTTTTAGGTAAAGGCCACGTATATCTCTATGGTTATGGGAAAAGAAAAGCAGATTTATTAAGAGCCTAAATTAAAGTTTTGTTCACAACCAAATTGAAAAAAAAGAGTTTGAAATAACTAAAAATGGGAGCCTGAACAAAAAGTCATTTATGTAAGAAAATCGCTTCAGATGATTTATATTCATATTAGCATGAAGAAGAAAAAAAGGAAGAGAGACCGTGTATACTAACAAAACTATGAACTAGGAGAGACACAAAACTGTAAAAATTATTAATGGAAATAAAATAGTAAGAGGAAAAAGCGTAACAAAGGAAGAAGAGCACAGGTAATAAAAAGAAAAAAAAGAATAACGAAAGGACAAAAAAGTTGTGAGCTTGTATATATTGGAACAACCAACTCATGTTCGTAATAAAAGCTACAGAAAAAAAAATTTATAAGGCCATTTTCTAAAAAGCTCATTTCATTTTATCAGAAAAGCTAAGAACAATAAAATAGCTAAACCTTTTTCTGTGAAAGCTCGATTAAAAGCTGCAAAAGTGCTTTCAAGAGCTAATCACGTTGCAAAACATTTATTCTTATTTAATGTACAAGGTGGCGCAAAAGTAAGCTTCCGATGTTCAGCATATCGTTTGTGGCACGTGCAGTGTGTGCTGTTGCACCGTCTTGTTGGAACCACATGTTTTCCAATCCCAATTCATCAAGTTGCGGCAAAAAGAACTCGTTGATCATTGCTCTGTAGCGCTCACCATTCACAGTAACCGTTTGGCCCCGACCGATTATTGGTCAAATAAATAGTCAGCAATATTCCGCGTTCTGGAGCAGTGTAGCGTAACATTGTTTATTAACGTGTATTTCGCATGTGTTTACTACACAAATATCAAAACAGAACTGACTTTAGGGGCCAATCGCAAAATTTATAGCATTTTCTGATAGGAGGATTACTTTTGCGCAGTAACCGTTTTTCACCGACCGATTATTGGTCAAACAAATAGTCAGCAATATTCCGCGTTCTGGAGCAGTGTAGCGTAACATTGTTTATTAACGTGTATTTCGCATGTGTTTACTACACAAATGTCAAAACCGAACTGACTTTAGGGGCCAATCGCAAAATTTATAGCATTTTCTGATAGGAGGATTACTTTTGCGCCACCTTGTATTTCTATATTTAAATATTGCAAAAGAAAGCTCATAGTAAACGCCATTATAGACATTCAGCTCCCACGCATGCAACCTCTTCACACAATCAAGTTTTAACTACGAAATATTTTATATGAATTAAAGTTAAATCACAGCCAAAACACACTTTTAAGGCTATAAACTGCAGGCTCATCAACCAAACCAACAAAGTAACACTTATCGCACATGCACAAATGTCCTACTCTAGCCGCTGCCTGTTTGGTAGATTAAGCTTCCTTTAGCCAAAAGTAGCGACGGCATTGTACATGTCCCGTGATAAGGCGATAAGCTGCGGTAGCAAACCTGCCAGCTGCATTGCAAACGTAATTTACGCGCTCTACTACTTTCATCCATTTCCTTGGAAAGGCCGGCAAACTCGCTCTTCACTTTATCACTTTTTCGTTTTCGTTGTGATTGTTGTTGGCAATTAAATTGATTGCATTTTTCAGTTTCCGATTAATTTTGTTGTTGCTGCGCTAACGAATTCAATTTCATTGTGAATATAAACTATAATTTCTTGTTGTTGTTTGCAAATTAAATGAATCTTTCATTTACTTTGATGAATACTTCAACGCGAAAATACTTTGTGGCTTTCTTCCTCGGAAGCTTTAATATTTATTTGTATGTCAGAACTCCACACACAATGATGCTCTCTCATGATTTTATTGCGTTCTGATTGATGTCGATTTTACTCCTTTGACTTTATTTTGTAGTTCACTAAAGTATTGCAGCTAAAAGTGTTTTGAATTTGCAAGTTTCTGATTAATAATCGTAAATGATAGTTCAGCGTGAAAAAGATGACCTAGTGAAGGACTGCCTAATAAATTTGGAAAGAATAAGTAAGCTGAAAAACATATTCACTTAAAGCGGCCACAAGTTTTGTTTGGTTTTTAGGGGGTGTTACTTCTGTTTTCAGAAAAAAAAAAAACAAAATCTGGGGGTGCTTTTATTTCAAGATTTTCATTTTGTGTTAAGATAAGAGTTAAATCGTATGAAAGAAATATTTAAAAAGTATGTGATTTAATTAGGCATATGCGATTAATCAATTAAATATATAGTCATTAATCAGCATAAAATATTAATCATAATAAAATAATCAATTAAATGAATAAAGTTAGTCATATTTCAATTAATTTTTGAAGTAACCTTCTAAGGCGGCAAAGAAAATGTTTGATTGAGGGGGAAATTTGAATTGTAATAGAGTATTGTAGTAGAATCTTCATAACATAGAATTAAGGACATAGTTAATTTAGCAGAACTAAGCAGGGCTCGGATCATTTCGGGATTTGTCATCTCTTGTCAAATTTGGTTTTCTTACAAACCGGTTTAGGCGTTCCGCCATCCTCAGTGTTTAGTTTCGTTCTAATCATTTTGGACTGTTTCGTAATATTCCGGACCATTCTTGGGAATTTGCGGGACAATTTCGAGGCTTTATCATTTCAGAATAATTTCTTGATTGCTTAAAGTTTTTTTCAGGATAATGTTCGGGCTCAATTTGGGACTATTTCGATAAAGTCCGAAGAACCATCCCGAAATGATCCTAAAGTTATTCCAAAAAAGCAAGAAGATAACTTCTATTACGTGCACTGTGCTATGCGCAGTTTTTTTGTCGGTTAACTATAATTACCAGTGATTTGACGTATTAGAAACTGTTAAATCGACAGATTTGATTAAACAAAAAAATGTTTTATTAAAAATTTGTTTAATCCATTAATTATGGCACATATATATATCGTGACATAGAAAAAAAATATTGAATTACAAATCACGCTATTTTTTAAGATTCGATTTAAAGCACAAAATCGAAAACCTCCAAGCAAAATTAAAAAAGCGGGCGCTTTTTCATTTTATCAGTGGATTGTGCAAAACTTGCCTAAGGTAACTAAGAGCTGAAGTAAAAATAAGTTAAGCTAGCATTGTAAGAGAGGGAGCCTAAGGCGAATTATTTATTTTCAGTATGAAAACAATATTGGAAATTTTTCACTTGTCACTTAAAAATTGCTTGATTCATAAATGGGCGGGGCCACACCCACTTTCAAACATTTTGCAAAGTCTTCATATAATGACAAAATTGAATACGACCAGTCTATGAGATATAGCATGTTCAGTCCTTCTACTTCCTTTTCAAATAACTTTTATGAAAAAGTGGGCATGGTCAAAAGGCTAGTTTGTTTATTTCCTGTTGGTGTATGTGCCAGAAGTTTCGTTATTCTAGCATAAACGGTTCTAAAGTTATTAACAGTCGAAGTTCGAAAATTTGTTTGCGGTGCCACTCCCATTTCCCAAAATTTTACAAATCCTGTCCATAAAGTTGCTTTAGATGCCAAATTTCACTGTTTTCGCTGCTTCCGTCGACGAGTTATACGTTTTTCGAATTTTTCGATTTCGAAAACCGGGGCGTGCTTCAAATTCGATTTAGTTGATTTGGAATAGCAAAATACATTGGCTGGAAAGTATCCTGTGTACCAAATTTTATTAATGTATCTCAGACATGAAACCTTGGACATAGTCTACTATTTGATGGATATGTAATATTTATTTTTAAAAATTCCTATAGATGGCGCCTGGAGTGAGGTATACAGAAATGTTCCTTAAAAACGGATTATGGAGATCGAATTTCCAGTCTTTTTTTCTTTGACTAGAGACTTGAAGCTTGATGCACTAATCAAAACCCGGTGACAATGAAATATTCAAAGAAAAAATACAGCTAGGTGGAGCACGAATCGAAGTATTTATAAAATTCGCAGAAACCGGCTGAATATTACTATCTATTTTTAAAAGCTTCCCATTGGCCAATTGCATTCAAACTTTGAGCAAAATTCACACACGAGAGACGATCAAATTTTCTGGTAGAAAAAATTCCATAGATGGCGCACGCATCGTGATATTTAAAATATGTACATAAAAAAGCGTAGAACCAATTTTGAATCTTGCCATTGAATTTGGAGTAACTTTCCGTTGAGTTGGAAACTCAAAGCTTCGAGTGCAGTTTGGAACACGATGACAATGCAACAATCAAGAAAAAATTCCGTTAGATGGCGCACTGATCCAGATATTTAGGAAGCTCGTTTGAATAGTTTGAAATTAGCAAACGATTTTTAATAAAATGAAGTTGAGTTGGAGACTTCACACATACAAACATCGGACCAAGTATAACGAAGGCACTTTCAGAGATGGGAATAATTGCTATAAGTGGCATCAACATCTTCTACTTCTAATCTGCGACGAAACTAAGTCAAAAATCTATGCATCAATGTTAGTATAATATCATCTCCTAAAAAGCTGCATTCCAATTGACGTGGATTTGTCAGTTAAGGACAGAGAATCTCCAGAGAGAGATCATCAGCTCACAACGGATCTAAAAATATGTTAATTTTGGAACATTTCAAAACAGCTAACGCTTTGCAAAATGCTAATTGTAATTAATTAGCTCATAAAAATGCCAAAACGTCGCCAACATTCAATTTTACTGGTCCGAAACATCAATAAAAGGTTTAAAAAAATAAAAGAACAACCAGAGACTGTGGGGATATTCAATTTGTTCAATCAGGCGGGACGTGTGTTAAACGCCTTTTGCGCAAACTAAAATGCCAAGTAAACAATTGTTTGTGCCAAAATCGGCAGCCAGCGCAGGTAGGCAAGTTAACTAGCGAAGTGGTCGACAGATCGGTCAGCATTCGTCCCAGGGCCTTTGTGGACGAGTGTGTGCGTTCGCATTTGTTGCTGCCGCTGCCTGTGGTATGCTTCGCTGGCGCCGCGCTGTTCACTCAATTATCGACATAAATTTTCAAAATAATCTGTGTGCAGCAATCGATAGTCGTTCAATTCACGATGCAAACCGCCAAACAACAACAAGCAGCAAAAGTCACAACAATAACACGTTGCTACAATTTGATTCACTGCGCTTCGATTCGATTTCGATTTGGGCGTTGCGCTGCTGAAGCGTTTAAATGGAAGGCGTGATTGAAACGCGCTTTAGCCGCTATTATTTTCGTATTTTATTATTTACCTTTAATTTTTTATTTATTTACTTTTTATTTTATATTTTTTCGTAAAGTATTTGCGGGGTCATGTGGCTAATCTAATTTATGTCATCCTCTTCAGTGCGCTATTTGTTGTTGGTTGTGAATTGGTGCGCGTGGCGTATCAACGTTAGTGGTTCTGGTGTTCAGTTGTTGCGTAAGAGACAAAGCGAAATAACCCAATAACAACAACAACAAGAGGGTCTCACATATGCTGTTCTGACAGCAGCACTGGCGCTGCCAACTCGTTCAAGTAGAACAAAGCGAATGGGATTGCTCTTAGAATTCAATTTGAAAAATGAAAGTGGTAGGGGCTTGACAAGCCAACAAAGGCACCAAACAAGTAAGGAAGGCTAAGTTCGGGTGGAACCGAACATTATATACCTAGCAGTGATCTATTATGGCATACTAATTTACGCAGGTCTCTTCAGTTCGTTATGAGTTTTGAAGGGTAAATTAATTTTAAAAAAATAGAAATGTATGGCGCGATAAACAACAGAGATATCATCATAAGCCTCCTAAGCGATTTTTGCGCCGAGCTTCCCTTGCAATTTGTGGTGTGCCGATTTGAATTTTTCCCTACAAATTGGCGGGATTTACAGATTTTTGCCGACTTCGAACGGCATCTACAAAGGAGATGAATTTTTGCTGAGAAGCCTTCCAAAGCATAAAGACACTCGGAGAGTTTGCCAAACCACTGCTGAGGGGTGGCCCCTGTTGAAAAACTTTTTCAAACCACTTTTGAGGTTACCTGTTCGACCTTCGGTGTGGTAGGCCGGTAACACTACCGCCACACCACGGCGGCCGCCATTAGTTTATTTGTATATAAACAGCTTCCCTACCAACAACTGCTAACCATATTTTTTCAAAATACGAATACATGCATATTTTGTATTTAAAAAATTTGCGTTCAAATAGACAGACGGGCAGAGAGATGGACGGAGAGACGGACATGGCTCAATTGACTCAGCTTATCGTCCTTATTATTTCAGTTTACTTATTGATGGCCTAATCTTTTCTTCTTCTCATACTTAACAACATTTCATGTTCATTAAAGGTATGAAAATCCAAAAAAAGATATATAACTTCCCTATTGCCATGGGATACTAACAAGTTGCCCGGATATTTTACTTGTGTGCTATCCGATTTGCTTAATTTTCGGCACGAGTATATCACATACTATTGGGAAGCAGCTAACCAATTTTAGTTGAAATAGCTAGTTAAAACTACAAGCAATCGCCTTTGAAAATAGCAGAATTTTTATGCTGAAAAGTGGGCGGCGCTCCGCCTACTTCGCCAAAATTTACAACATTTTTTGCGGTTGAGATTTTCTTAAAAAGCTCGTTATGTGTGTAAGATCTTATTGATATAGCTTGTATGGCTATAAAAATACCGCGTTTTATATTTTACAAACAAGTTTTTCAGAACTAAACTGGGCGTGACCGTTAAACGATTTCGCCCATTCTCACAACAAACATTAACCTTTATATGTGCAACATTTTCGCCAAATATCGTTTCGATAAATCAATTTTTGTTTGAGTTATGGCATAAAAAGTTTCAAGGTGGGGCCACGCCCATTTTCAAAAATTTATAGTTTTCGATTTTCTTCGTTCACGGACACTTTAAAAGTGAAAAATAAATGATATAAAGCTTTTGTACGCAAAGTTATTGCCTATAAAATATATCTATGATCCTTTCAAAATCTTTAGTATAAAAGTGGGCGGGGATCTTAGCCGATTTCGCTCTTTTTTTCGGATTATACCTTGTATTTCGTTTCGATATCTTGAACGGTTTTTGATTTGTGATTAATATTGTTTCTAAATTTGACTTATCAAAAGTTGGCGGTGCCACACCCATTTTTAAAAATTTCTTGAAAAATTTATTTTCTGCCTTTACATTAATGTACACACTAAATTTTATCCTTATAAGTGTATTATGTACTAAATAATCACTTTTTTTGTATTTTCGAAAATATTCTATTTATATATAAAAAGTGGGCGTGCCCATCATCCGATTCTGCCGATTTAAAATAGCGCTCGGAGGTGAGTCCCACGGAACCTGCGTACCAAATTTCATTAAGATATCTCAAAATTTACTCAAGTTAGCGTTATCACAGATGGACGGACGGACGGACATGGCTAAATCAATTTCTATTTTCCTCCTGAACATTTTGAGTATCTACCTCGCTCCGTTTATGCCGTTACATACCACCGTTACGCGACTAAAGTTAATATACCTTGTGTGCGTAGCACTACTAGGTATAAAAAGTGACAACAGAAACAAAATAATGCATGAGCATTAGACTGATCCAAAATTTCCTTTTTTTAATTTAAGAGCATTTTTTTTACCAGCAAACCGAAAAAAACTTACTGTGAAAGTATCAGACGTTAATATTGGCCGTTTTTTATTCGTTTTTCGATGCTAGATAAAATCTTTTAGTTTAAAAGAAGTTTGACTTGAAAAGGTAAAAAAATGTATCAAACAATTTGAAACATGATTTTCAAAGGAAGTTTCAAATTAAAAAAAAAAAAACAAATTATATTTTAATGCTAGTCTAGTTTTTTTAGAGCTGATTTGATTTTTTGAATAAAAATATTAAGCTGATTTAATTTAGTAGGAAATCAAATCTCTCACAAAAAAGTTTCACATAAAATCTTTCTTCAGCTGGGCCGTTTCAGAGTGATGGACCTTTAAACATTGGCATGGTTCTCTTATTACACTTTTCACTTTAGAAATTTTGTCAAACTCACAAGTACTAATGCAGAAAAAAGGCAAATGCAAATTATTAGACGCAACTCAATGGTCTTAAAAATAAGTCAACAGATTTTGTTATAAAACTTCTTTTCAAAACTTATTTATTGTGGAAGTTAAAAAAATGTTGAACCAGTTTTTTCACTCAAGCTCTGCCAGTTTTTTTTTTTTTGTGTTTAGTCCGAACAACAACTAGTTATAAAATTCTGATTACGGATTCGGCTTCAGCGTTCAATTTCCAGAAATAAATATCTTTTATACATTTCTCTATTGATTTTTTAGAAATTTTCAAAATGAAAACGTGAAATCATACCAATGTTTGAAGCTTGATTACTCTGGAACGGCGCACCTCACAAAAATTATTCTTCAGAAATTTCGGGGCTGAATTCAAATTCCCATTAGCCCATATTTTTATTTCAATCGTTTTTCAGTTGTAAAGTAAAAAATGAGATCAGTCTTACAAAATTCAAGCTGGCTATGTTAGTGATTTCAAAATAAAGAGGCCATTTTTATTTGTAAGCTCTTAGCAACGTGGAAATAAAACTTTTGAATTTGAAAAATTTTAGCTTGGGCGCTATTAATCGTGCATTCTTGCTTAATTTTTTGTTGTTTTCAAGTAAAAAGTTTTTTAAGCAAGCAGAAAAATTTTGTTTTTTTGTGGCAGTCTAATATACATTCCTACATGCGTGCTCAAAGTGGATGGCTTTAAAATAGGGTGCGCCCTCAAGCGCCTCTAACTCAATTTCGCTTTGTGTTTTTTGTGATTTTTCGAATTTTTGTTATGTCAATTTATGTTGTTGAAGGAAGGAAGTTCGATTGCGATCTATTGATGTTTGTTTTGCAATTTGACATTCTCTTTTCATTTGCCATTTTTCCAGATTTATTCCAATTTAGTTTTTGATAAAAATTTTTTTTTTTTGGCTTATATTATTGTGCACATTTACAAAACGAAATCTATGAAACGGATGAGTAATTTACTTTGAAGCATAAACACATAGACTGTCTGAAGAAGAGTGGTAAGTTACGTAACACAAATTAGGAACTGCCTATTGTAGTCTTTTAGGTGAGGTGGATTTGGTTGGAAACTGCAAAAACTTAACTTACATTTTTATTGGTAGTCGATTTTTTTAAATTTTTTTATTTTTATTGGCAACTAGGTAGCAAAGCAGCAGTTTAAGCAAGGAACTAAGTACATCTCATTGGCCTATGGAAGCGTTGTATTGCGGTATTCGGATCCAGTACGGGAAATCACTTCGAAGTATAAGAAAGACCATGAAGAGAACTCTCTTTGCTGAAATCATCCAATTCAAAAGATTAGGGCAGACCTGTTAAATGTTATTAGTAATTAGTAATCAATTAATTAGACGGTTTTTTAATCGGAAATTATTATCAAAAAATAATCATGTTTTTTTACGATTATTAAAAAATAAATAAAAAATATCAAAAATAATCTATAAAAAAGGTGTTTTGATTATTTTTGAGTTTTGTTTTGGTTTTTTTTTTTTGATTATCTTTTTAATTAATTGGGAAGTAGTAATTAAAAATTGAAAGTATTGGTAATCAATAATTAAACTGATTCTCTAGACAATAACTAATCAAACCTGTAATCATTACCATAAGTAATCATTATTTAACAGGTCTGGATTAAGGATTATGATTCAAGGGCACACATCTCGAGTTACTGGTCGCTTTAAAGGGACAGTTCCAATGCAATAGCTGAGATCACCGTTCTACAAAAACTGCGACGGATGGTGGAAAGCGTGAAATCTATTGAACCTTGGGACGTCCACTACAGAGGATAGGTAAGGAAAAAAGACAAGCGAAGTCGAAGTGCTGAATTTGTGTCGGGAAAGAGGGCACACCTCCTAGTACTGTCCCTCCTGCGGTAAACATCAATGGAATGGTCTCCTATGCTTTATTTGTCGTCGATTGAGGGCCCACACACGAGACCAATGACTATGGTAACAACTGGTTTCAAGACAAATAGAAAAATAGTAAAAGAATAAGGAGTATTTGGTCCTTTAGCTAGAAAATTCAATATCCAGAGTGTAATATCTCCCAAAGCGTTTAGCTCAATTGATTTCTTCGCGGTTGGAAATATGCTCATCGTTAATAACAAGTCCCAGCAAAAGTAAATCCGATAATCTACCGGGCAATTTCCTAATAAACAAAAACTTGTTGTCTTCGACTGTGAGTACAGTTCCAACGTCCTCCATATGCGCAATGTTCCCGGAGTCATTATCGACGGTGCGCATGTTCACGCTGCCAGTTTCCTGGCACCGCCATTAGATAATACTGATGAGAACGTGATGACTAGGCAGGACGCAAGATCAAAAAGACTATCCTCTAACTCGTGAAAACGGCTCTTGACCGGCTAAACGGCTTTGGTCACGCAACATAGCTCTCTAATCGTTTCTTCGTGCAGCCAACTAGCGGTAATTGGAATCACCATGGGATCCGAAGTCGGTCTTTATTTGCTGTGTCCATCGGAATAGTGGTTCCCCCTTTGACTCCGATTCCACCGATGAATGTCGATAAGAATATATTTTGAGCCGGTGCATCTTCATTCATTCTCATTACATGGAATATCCAACGCAGGCCTTGACTTCTCCTCCTCAATATTTTACATAAGGTGCTATCTAGCGTATTGGTATTGTGCATAGCACCTTGTAAGTCCACCATCCACCACATCTTGACGATGCTCGAAATTCTAAAATAGACATGGAATGGCCTTCGAATACTCCAGAGAAAAGTTCTTATTTAAGAATGAGCTGTATGAGCTTAGATCAAGATATGCAAAGAAACAAAAAAGCTCTTAACCAGAAATCTTTCATATTGACAGCCAAATCTGGAATGAGAGCAAATGGAAGCCCTCGACTGAGATAGCAAAAAATGCGGAGGATGCCTTGGCTGCGCTTGGTATCTCCAATTGATGTCAGTTGTAGCTACAAAGGAAAAACGGGATTGCTTTGAGATGAAATTGAATTTTTTTTTTTTGGGAGATATGAGTACATTAGGGTTGTTCTCAAATATATGGGAAAAATGTTTACCTCGATAATAATCCATTCAGAAATATCACATATATGTTTTGGTGACAGAAAGGGCGCTTATATGTAATTGACGGCATTTTTGTACTTGAAGGAGGTCCTTCAAAATAAAATGAAAAGTTATTTTACATGTTCACCCCTTCAGTCGGAAATACTGCGGGTAAAGTTATCATATATGAGTTTTGGTCCTGGTTGGAGACGGCATAAGTAGTGCTGTACAGTTGAAAAGTTTAGATAACGTTTGAAGAAGTCTTAACTTTGACTACTGTGCGACAAACTCCAACGTTCTCTAATCGGAGCAAAATATCAGATGTCATATCTTTGAAAGTATATAATTGATTGAACAGAAGAGCAGGGGGAAAAATCTTTATTGTATTTTTTAAGGACAAACCTAGTGTATATAGAAGGAAATATACGGTCTGGCTTTTTATTTGATTTTTCCTGTTAGCTTGTATTAAGATAGTTCATTATTCCAGCGGCAACTAAATAGAATTTTTGAAACTTAATTTTACTTTGGTTGTTTTTACAAATTCTTGGGTATTTAGTTTTTGCAAAGTAGCCTTTTTATGTCTTGAAAAAAAAAAAACCATAAGAATTTATGTTGCTACTAAAAAACCCAATGCTGATAAGGACTCATAATGACATTAAATCAACATTGGTTGTTTTTGCTTGTTGTCACAGATTTTCGAAATAAAACATGAGAAAAAATCATGAACATATTTTTTTTTAAACTTTATTTCTAGACGCTTCAATATTTCCAGAACACATGCACTCATTTAAATTGCAAAATGTATATATGAATATGAATATTTGAGAAAACAAGGTTTCTAAATGCAAAAACGATAAGGAATAATGCAGCAGAGCTGCGTAAAGCACCGCTATTGGCTCAAGAAAAATAAATTTAAAACGCGTTTCAAACGTCTCAATAAACGAACGTCAGCAGAAGGCATTAACCCAAAACCAATAAGTCACACGAAAAGAAAAACAAGAAAAACAAATTAAGTGATTTGAAACAAAAAACAACAAAAAATGGCACGTCTAATGGGTACTTAAAATAAACCCAAAGTCAAAGAGTTGATAATTTCTAAAGAAGAAAACGAAAAAAACGAATGGAAATAGAATGAGGTAGGCGCTGCTTAAAATGAATCTGCGTATAGCGTATTTAAATATTTTTTTCTTGTTTCAACCTCAATTAGTTTGACACTTTTGTGATAAGGGTGCTTCACAGTTTATACAGCAGGCAGTCAGTTTGGTAGTCAGCGAGTCATCTAATGGGCTGCGTATGCATTAGGGTCGTTCAGAAAGTTTTGCACCATAACATTATTTGATATCTGGCGACTTTTTTTCAACGGTGGGGCGAAGCTCAGCGAAAGTACTCAGAGAGCCATCACACCGAATTTTTCATTCAAATGCTAATCCGCAAACAAAAAAAGTGTAAGTCGCTCCAATTTGAGTGGGAAACCTTAACTTGCATACGCAACTCTCTCTTTCCTTCTCATTCCATTTTCATCTGTTCCCATTAAGTTGCTCTATCACTCTGTCTTTATCCATCAAATTCTGCATGCTTCTCCTTCCTGTCATGAAATTTCACTTCCCCCACTTCTTTTATCACTTTCGTCATTCTATCTCTGTCTTACTCTTTTCATAAACCTTTGTCTCTTTCTCTTGTCATATATCTCCGTCTCTTACTTTTTCATGTATTTCCGTCACTTTCCCTTTCCATGAATCTGTGCTTCTTTTCTTTTCACACATTTCTGTCTCTTTCTCATATATTGCTGTCTTTTAAAGTTTTCTTATATTACTGTCTCTTTCTTTTCCATATAACTTTGTTTCATTTTCTTTCCATATATCCCTGTCGCATTTTCTTTTCATACAGTAAGAGACAGCTCTTACTCTTTCGTATGTTTCTGTCTTTTCTCTTTCCATATATCTGTATCTCTCTGATTTCCAATCTCTCTTTATCTAACTCTGCAAACTTCCTTCTGCCACTTTTCAACCACTCGCTGCCTATTTTCCTTATAAAACAACTTTTTAGACTTTTCGGCTACCGACACCTCTCGCCCCTCACTCACCTTCTTCTATGGCGCTTTTCTTATCTTCCCTCTTTCTTTTGCTCTTTTCCCTTTCTCGATTTCCTGCCGTGATTGTTTTGTTCACTATTGTTTTCCATTTCTTTCACTGTTTTTCTCTCTCTCTATCTACTTTTTCTCTTTTTCCCTGGCTTTACCTATCTCCGAATCGACTTTCTTTCTACACCTTATTATCTTCCTTTTGAGTTGTCTCTTGAAACACCCTAATGTGTGGTTATATATTTAACTGTTAAATATGTATAAGAGCAGCATCTTAAGTTTCACGCTATTGGTTTCTGAAGATCTCAAGAGCTGATTTTGTAAACTAATGCGATTTACTGTTAGCTCACCATTTGAGCTAACTTCGTGCGTGATAATCACATGATGTACGTACATATATACATAGCAACCACCACAAATTCTACAACAACTCCTGAGCCCATCACAGCAACTACAATAACTATTGACGATTCAAAATAATGGACTTCAATGGAAAACAGACAAATGTCACAAAAGACGGCGACGGACGTTGCCCTTCCCAACCTCAAACAATTACCAAATCTATATATGCAAGAGATCTTTACTTAGGCAGATTTCGTATGCAAGCAGAGGTCAACAGCTGCTCAAGGTACAAACAAAATATTTCTAAACCGCAGCTGTGACGCAGCATTGAGTTTAAGTGAATCGAAACGGAAAGTACAAAATACTTCAGATTGAAGTAAAAAGTGAAAATATCTTTCCTGATGGCATTCGCCATGCGAGATGGAACGCATTTAGCTTTGGGTGAGTCTCGTGTATCTATATTTGTTACCGTTATCTTGACTTGTGCATTTCTTCATTTCTAAATATTAGCTTCGCTAAAGTCCAACAGATAAGCAGGCTGCTTTCGCTTTTTTCTTTTTTATTTCTTTCGCTTGCTTTCATGAGATGTTAGCGCGTTGGTATATTTTTTTATTTTTCATTTTACTCAACGTTATTCTTACTTTTTTATAAATATTTATGTGTAAGTAAATATTCACTTCTTGTAGGTACATACTTTTGAGCATTGACAAACGTCTATTATCTCTTTAGGTCAAGATAAGATTACACACAATTGAGCTCAACCCCAATGAATACAAATCCCAACATTCACATTAATGGATGTTCAAGGCGGCAGAAGTCTATAGAGCACGCTGTTGTGCACAGTGTGGTGTGCTGCTAAATTATTTTAGTTTTCAAAATTTTTCTTTTTTTTGCTATTTGTACATTTTATAGATTTATTTTAAATGTGCAAAAATTTTTAACTAAATTTATTTTATATCAAATGACATCACATCATATCCAATAATGTCACATCACTACTTTGAGATACATGTTATTTGGTACGATATGACATTATGATGTCCAAAAGCATCGCATCGTCTCAAATCTAAAACTGGCAGCAATATAGCGTCTTCGGAAAAGTTAGGACAAATTTTTACGTAACATCCCTTGTATCTGAGTATTACTTCCACACGCCTTTAGAGAATGTACAGCATTCATAGCGTATATAGGTTGGCGGGCAGCCTACTTCTTGGCTCGTTGGCTATTCTTATTGTGGAAGCGATGTCATATTTCTCTGTTCTCTCGAGGAAGGGTTTAGCGAAACAAAAAAATGTAAATAAAAAGTAAATAAAAAAAGCAGAGAAGTATAAAAGGGCTAGAAAATTAGAAAATAGAAACAATTGTGGGAAAAAAATAAATTTAATTAATTAGAAAAGTTCAGTGCGAGTAATACAGTTAAAAGGATCTAGAGAAAGGCAATATCCTTTAGTTTCTCAGCAGGGAATAGAAGAGCTTAGTCAGATAAATACATTTTCGTTTTCCTTCTAACAACTTTTTAGCATCCCGCACCCAGAGCTATGTCATTTGACGGATTAAAGTTGTCCCTCTCAGCTGAGGAACTATGCGAACGGGTTTGTGACCTCGGGTGTACCCTAAAAATATTTTGTTGGGAATTATTTCAGTTTTCTCTTATTCCGAGTTCTGTCCGTCTTATACTACTTTTGAAGTTAAATTTGAATTTGTGTTTGATGTAATAAAAGCTGTAACAAATATTAAATGCTGTTGACGATAATGGAATTTCTTTAAGATTTGTAAAACTTGTGCTGCCAATGAACATCGAAAATATTGTAAATCATTTATGGCGGACTTCTGTAAAGCTTTCGATATGGTCGAAGTGTTTTCTCAGTTTAAAATGTGTATATTTTCGAAAGCTGATTTAAATACCTTTGTAAGCTCTTTGAAATCGGTTGAGCCGTTCCGTAGTTATCACAGCTTAAAAGTACCTAATACCGTAATTTTTCAGATATTTCAATACTTTGCCACGCCCACAATTTTTCAAAAGTGGAATTTTTAAAAATTAGGCTGCGTTTGTATAGGTAAAATGTAGCTGTGTGGGAAATTTCATCAATGCATATCAAATCTCCACAGTATCTATACAATAAATCAAATCCAAATCCATTATACCCCACAATCTGAATGTATCAAAACCTGACATTTAAAATTCACATTAACATTAATATTTATTAATATCTTTGGCTGTTCTGTTTTTTAATGATTAACTCGTTTTGTGGGTCTTAAGCAGATACTATTAATTAATTAATTAAAAGAATAATCAAAAATAATCAATGACCACTAAAAAAATAATCAAAAATAATCGAAAAACTTGCTCAATATTTTTTATTAAAAACCATCAGGCAATTAAATTTAGTCAAACAATTAAATTAATCGAACAATTGAAATTAGTCAAAAAATTGCAATTGTTCAAAGAATTAAAATTATTGAACAATTAAATAATTATTTGATTACTTCAAGTTATTTTATTATTTCCAATTATTTAATTACTTTCAATTACTAGCATTAACAATTTACATTTTAAATGTATGAATTAAATAAATAAAACCAACGCACTTTAACTCACACTCTTACAGAAATATCATATGTATTTCCTCAATGTTACTGGATTGATGCTGTTTACATTTAACCAACCTTACAATGCAGTCTTTTCTTTGTTAAATCTTTTATTAAACTGAAAAAATACAAGAAATATTTGCAATGTATCAAAAATAATCATTTAATTACATTAGGCATATTAATCGCTTAGTTAGTAATCAAAAGTAATTGGCATTAATTTATTAAAAATTAATTCATTAAAAATAATCAAAAGTAATCAGAAATGTTTATATTATCAATGCAATTAAAATTAATTATTTAATTAAATAATAAATTTTTTTGTTTTAAATTTTTGTAAATTTAACGAGCTCAAGCCCAGTTGATAATAATTCTTAGTTAATTATTATTATTTTTTGATTAGAGGAAAAATTGTAAGCAACAAACATAAACAGGCTATAGTTATAGTACTATTTCGAAAGCAGCCACGATTTCTCGTCAGACTAATTCGTATGGTCTTGAGCTCGTTAAACTTAACAAATTTGTAAAAATGAATAGACCATAAAAACCAACAACAAAAATAAATAACTTTTTTTAATAATTAAATTTTAATTTTCAAAATTTTTTTAAAACAGATCATGTAATGATTATATACGGTCATCAACATCTCAATCATTGTAATCATCATATCTACCTTATTCTTCTTCTTCCCCCTCTACTCCTTAACTTCATTCCGTGCTTCTATATTATGGACGTCAAGATATTGATTTTCACAAAAATTGCAAGAGTGAGGATTTAACTGAGAAAAAAATAAAAGAAGTTTCAAATATTTAAGGTAGAACATTATACATAACTAAAGTCACTCTACTTAACTTGAAGAATGCTATGTCATTGTCAGTCTTAATGTTAATCAAAATCTAACACTTTGAAATACCTAATACGTATTTATAGTTACGTAAAAATGTATATACCGACATACCAGTGCAAAACAAATAATAACAACTATAAGAACTTAACGCGTTACGACTGCGTGAAGTTTAAGGCCTATCTTTTGTACTTAGTGGTGTGCTTTACTCCGAAAGGCACCTACCTAGTCACATGCACTTTTCCAGAGAAGCTTTTCATGGCTACCAACCACATAGGTGTGGTGGGTACATTTTGAAAAACTTGCTGAAAACTGAAGTGTGTTTGCTATTACCGGGGTTGGAACCTGTGAAGTACGACTGGGTAGGCTAGCACAGTATCCACTATAACACACCGTTGGCGCAAAATAAATACGTAACTATAAAAAGATTTGTTTTTTTAGTTTTTTCAATTACTAACCAGTGCCAATTGCACGAACGAGCGTTGGGTCGCCGTAAAAGGTGATGGCACTTAACTCTTTGCTCTTGTATCTCGTTCTTGGACTCTGTTAGTGTTTCAGTTTGTTTTTGTTTTTCTCAAATTCGTCTCATCAGTGGTAATTTAATGCTTTGACGCACGTGCGCTTTGTCTGTAATTATTTTGAAATCATTTAAATTTTTATTTTTTCTTTTTTGTTCAATTTGTGTATTTTTCCTGTGATGATGGTTATTATCTTTGTAGTTTTACGTGATTTATTGTTTGTTTACTTCTATTTGTTAAATTTTGTTTTGTTTTATTGTTAGGTGATATGAGTTTCATTTAGTTTGTCTTAAGAACTTGAACTACAACTTAATTAGTTACAAACATATGTATTTGTGGCAGTTTTTTATTCGTCATTTCGAAGCTAGATAGAATTTTTTCTGCTTTTTAAATTGAAAGCAATAACAAAAGAACTAAGGAAAGGGCTGTCCTCGACTATGCCGAAGACTTTATACCTTCATGAATACGCATCACGGTGGTAAGTGTCCGATCCTTACTCACCTTTAGTACAAACTCTGCACAACTGTTAATTTAAAGATAAGCTAAGAAAGGCTAAATGTTATGTAGGTCCGATCTGGGTGATTTTCACTACACGCATTACATATATAATATGTGCCAAAGCTGAGAAATTTTACGTTCCTAGCTTTTTAATTGCAAATTGTATAGCCCAAAACCCATTTATCGAAGCTATCGATTGTATGGGAGCTATGCGGTGTATTGGTCCGATCTTGTTGGTTCAGACAATTGATTAATGTTTTACAAAATGGCGGCCCCTTAGCAAATTTCAAGTTTGCGTTCAAACAGACAGACCGACGGACATCAGGGCGATGAGATCATTTCGGTATACTTATTGGTGGGTCTATCTCTTCCTCTTCTCATACTTACAAACATCGGACCAAAGTTATACTACCCTTTCATGTTCATGTAAGGTACAATAAGCAACTAGAAAAAAACTATAAGCGCTCACAATTTTGTTAGCTCTACTACAAAACAACAAGTTCACATATGATTCTCAAATTTGAAAGAAAAAATTATTTCGTTATTTTATTCATAAGTCGCTTAGTGCTTGCGAAAAAAATGGGCTACTATGCCTTGTAACTTTAAACGAGCTGTTCTTGTATATTTATATATTTGTATATTTTCAACTATCTGAACTATACTATGAATTTCTTCCTAGGTGTTGCCACTCAGGAAACCTTTAGGGATTATCCACTTATCTGATTTTTTTTATAAAAGTAGATAATGCCCATATGGCTATCAAATAAAAGATATTTTGCGTCGTATTTTAACAAAAATAGTTTTAGGCAGGGCTACTATTTAGTGGTGCCACCCAATACTACTTTATTTATACATTTGTATTTTTTCTATTATCTAGAAAACGACCGCAATAATTCGAACGAATTTTAAAATATAGGTAACATGCTACACTTCAAGCTTACTTTTTTAACTTTTGCTACTAAGGAAATTTATGCAGAGTTGCCACCTAACTTTTTTTTTTTTTTTAATAATATATGCCAATATTTCAACAAAAAAATATCCAGCTAGGGTTTCTATCTGGGGTTGGCACTTTATCTTTTCATCATATCATATTTATTCTTATAACCGCTTTTATCTCGAAAACGACATCACATAGTTTTATTAAAATTTGCATACAGGTTATCTGTTCTAATATTAGCTCTTACACTTAAATGTTACCACTTAGCAGGTTTTAAGAGAGTTAGCTATCTGATATTAAATAAATAAATCAAGTAAATAATTTAAACGAAATGTACTTTTTGTCTAATTTCAAGAAACAAATTTCTAGGTAAGGTTACTACCTACGTAGCAGATCCTGTGGAATTTCGCTTATATTAAAAGACAAAATTATATGGCAACCTCGAAAAATGCCAAGCAGTAAAGCAGAAAATCCTTAAGGTCGCACAAAAAAGGTTTCACTTCCAAATACTTGTGAAGTTGTGAGGCCTTAACGCCGGTACCGATGACCCGAAAACTTATTGAATAACAAGGCAAGTGTTGTTCCGAAATTTGCTCTGGCACTTATTAATATTATTTTTGAAAAGTTGTCGTGGTTATCTACCAAGTTTCCTTCGTTCTATTGTTTAATTTATTATGCCTTTCATGAACATGAAATGGTATTATAACTTTGGTTCGATATTTGGAGGTATGAGAAGAAGAAGAGATAGACCCACCAATAAGCATACCGAAATGATCAGGGCGATGAGCTGAGTTGATTTAGCCATGTCGGTCTGTCCGTCCGTCTGTCTGTTTGAACGCAAACCAGTCTCTCAGTTTAAGAGATATCTGGCTGAAATTTCGTATGGGGCCGCCATTTTGTAAAGCATTAATTATTTGTCGGAACCAGCATGATCGGACCAATACAACGCAAAGCTCCCGTACAAACAACTTTCCCGATAAATGGGGTTTGGGATATGTATCTTCAAATAAACAGTTTTGCAGAGTTTGTACTAATTGCGAGTAAGGATCGGACACTTTAAACCATGATGCGTATTCATGAAAGGCACAGTCGAAGACAGCCCTTTATTAACCCCTCTGCGGGTTAGTTGTTTAGAATATGCCCGAGGTAGGCATACCGGTCGTAAGAGGCGACTAATATGCACAAAGGTAATGACGTGCAACTCGATGGTTGATCTACGGATATGATGAAGTGCAACACGATGGTTGATCTACGGATATGATGTCCCTTGCCTCTCATTACCCATCTTATCCTTCCTTACGGAGGGAGGGGTGACATGACCTAGAAGGTTTCACTGGTCATAAATCGCTACAACGACAGTCGGGCAGTACCGCAAGGGAGTACCGGAGCGTACCTGGTTCATATCCGGCCAAGGACTCTTAATTCGACAACACTCCCCAAAACCTTCGGGGAGCGGTTTTGCCGTTACCACAACAACAAAAAAAAAATGTATTTAATGGTACAATTTTATAATGCGTAACGACTGATTTTTGGTTTTCCAAAATATTCGATATATAAAAGTGGGTGTGGTGGAAATCATCAAATTTAGCCTATTTTAAATAACGATGGTAAATGAGTGGTATTTAAATATATCTTAGAATTTAATGTCGTTAGACATAGCTCAATCTGTTTCTTGTTTCTTCCTTTACAATTTGGTATATATGCATTATGCTTTATCTATCTAGATTATTTGATTCCTTTACGATCCACGACTAAGCGAATACAATAAATATACCCAGTGATCTTTGCTCAGCTGAGTGTAATAATGCCTAACTCTGCTTGAACTTTAATTTTTTTACTCGTCACGCTCTTTATTATTTACTAATTACCATATTCTAGTAGAAAATATGTTTGTTTGTATATGTTTGCGTATTGCGTCTCTTCACTAGCTGCTGGCATAAGAAAAGGTGTAGATAAAAACAAAACAACAAAACTAGAATAAACAAATTCTGATAAGTCAAGGCCATCAAATCATCAGGTAAACCTTTGTTAACGATTATTTGCATAACAGCTGAGCGAATTTAGGTATTCGTTGAAGAGGTGCGAAAAAGCAAAACCAAAAGCGAAAATTTTAACAACAAAGATCGTGTAGCACCTCGAAGATAATTTGATTAAAGCAAAAGAAAATATGTTGATAAATAATGGAAAAATTAGGAATATTTTTGAGGTTAGCTAGAACCTTGAACCTTCGGTGTGGTCGGCCAGCAACACTACCGCCATACCACAGCGGCCGCCATAGTCTTATGTTAGGTTAATTTAGATCAATTTAGGTCAATAAGAAGATCTCCTCTGAAATACAGGTCATGTCTTTAATTACTTTATAATTCCGTCTAACACGGACCTGTCGATCTTCGTTAAATTCTGCAGAGAACTGAGTTTTAGACTTTAGGAATTGCAAGCTTCTTATATAATATAAAAATCGGCATTCCACCCAACGTCTCAGAAATAGCTGAAAATACTCGAAAGAATCTCTGAGCTCTGAATAACATATGGTATGGACTGGAAAAATAAAATTGCAATTCTTCATAACATCAGATCTATTTACGTCTGAGTAATGACATTCATTTAGCTCCAGTGGATTAAAGGACTGACAATATATGGGCTGTCAAGAAAGAGAAATCCTCTATCTGAAAGTATGAAGAAATAGGTATGCAAAAGACGGACTAGCATCAGAACCTTTGAGGAGTGGAGTGTACCGGATTCTTCGCGGTAAAGGACCTCTAACATACGTACCAATGACCTGAATTTATTTGGGAGTGTTTTTGCGGCTACCACTACAACAATATAATTATTTGTGTCAAGATAAAGAAAAAAAAGAAATGGTTGTAGGAGATAAAAGAGATAAGAAGTAAAAACGAGAAGAAGAGGTTAATGGATTGGTAGTAGAAAGATGATAGTACGATAGAGTACAGA